>PISX010013365.1:0-57054 GCA_004024625.1 Mellivora capensis | reverse complement strand
AAAAAAAAAAAAAGAAAACAAATAAAGAAAAAATATAAAAAAGAAAAAAATACATATATTAGACTGGTGACTAGAACAGGGTCACCCACTTAATTTTGGGGGTATTTTGGTCTCTTAGAAGAAACTACCTCCCCAAATTTTAAAGAATGAAAGACGTATATAAGGGTAAACACAGTGAAGGGATGGAATATGTCTCTAAAGATTAAAAAAAAAAATTTTTTTTAAATTTCTAAACAAGGAGTTGATAAAGTAAGTTGGTTGGGAGAATAAAGAAAAGGAAAGTGGAGAGAATTTGCTCGGGCTGGAGACTAGAACAAGCCTGGTGCTAGATTTACGGCATATTTTGATCTATTAGAAGAAGTTGTACCCCAAATTTTTTAGAAGAAAAAAACCTATGTGTATACAAAAAATAAAGTTAAATAGAATGATGGATAAAGTATGACTATAATAATGGAGGTTCAAAAAAGATTATTATTATTATTTTTTTGAAAGGTATTGATAAGATAAACTAGTTAAAAAACGTTAAAAAAAGGGTAAAAGTTAAAAAATTTAGCAGAGGAAAAAAAATTAAATTAACTGCAAGACTAAAGAATCATGGGAGAAAGCCATGAGTTCCGTGCTTTGCTTTCTCCTCCTCTGGAATTCCGCTCCTCTCCTTGGTAAGTGAACTTGGTCTTGGCTGGATTTTTTGTTGATCTTCTGGGGGAGGGGCCTATTGTAGTGATTCTTAAGTGTCTTTGCCCGAGGTGGTATTGAATTGCCCTTACCAGGGATCGGGCTAAGTAATCTGCTCAGTTTTGCTTTCGGGAGCTTTTGTTCCCTGAACGCTTCTGTAGAGTTCCAAGGACAGGAATGAAAATGGTGACCTCCCAATCTCCGGCCTGGAGGAGCTGAGAGCTCAGGGCCCCACTCCTCAGTGCGCCCTCAGAGAAAAGTGCCCAATCACTCCTGTCTCCCTGGCTTCTGGCTGTGCTCCAAGCTCACCCAGCCTGCGACTGGTTCAAGGTAACCCCGAGCTGAGAGCTCACTCTTCGGCTCTGTCTCTGTAGCTGGCTTCCCGTTCTAATACCTGCGAGCTCTGCGACACTCAGACACCCCCGATCCTTCTGTGACCCTGAGGGACCTGGGGCCACGCTGACCCCGCGTGGGCTTCATCCCGGTTTATCCTCTGGAGCGATGTTCCCCAGTGGAGCAGACTTTTAAAAGTCCTGATTTTGTGCTCTGTTGCTCCGCTGCTTGCCGGGATCTGGCCCCTTCCCCCATGGTCTATCTTCCTGTCTCTTTGGAATCACTTCTCTTTCGGTCCTACCTTTCAGAAAGTGATGGATTTTCTGTTTCTACAATTGCTGTTCTTCTTCTCTTTGATCTCCTGTTGGATTTGTAGGTGTTTGTAATGGTTTGATAAGCTATCTAGCTGATCTCCTGCTACCTGATGTAATCTCAGCCTGCTACTTCTCTGCCATCTTGACTCCTCCTCCTCTTTAGCTTTTTGTGGCTTCTTCTCTTCCTTTTTATTTTTAATATTCTTAACTATCATCTACCTCTAAATATGCTATTCTAATAATTGCCATTTTTATTCACCATATTTCATCCTTTTCATTTTCCACTTTATATCAATCTCAGTATCTGGCCTCAATCAGCGAGAAGGTAGTTTATATTGCAAAGACTCTCAGGATATTCCTCCACATCATCACCATGGAATAACTAGTAAAGTGGTTTTAAATATAGTATTTATTTATGTTTTCTTCAGGCTTTATTTGTTATCAAGGGTGATGTTGACTATGAAGAATAAGCATTGACGTCTAGGTATAAGTCTTGAATATTTATTTTTCATTGTAAATGAATGCTCTGATAGAGAATACAAAATTTATGGGGTTATCTAAAAGGAACACAGCAATCTCTTTAAATCACAGTTTATTTATTTAAGCCCCTATTAAACTAAACGTGAGTATCCTTTGGTGGATTTCTGATTATAACATGTAATTCTCTCTTCTGAGAAAAAGATATGGATATGAGAGAGACAGACAGACAGATAAAATGCAAGCAGATAAGTAGTTCAGAATGCTAGATTGATTGGATTTGAGATCCAAGTGTTTTTATGTGTTTATTATAGGAGGTGGGATGGGGAAGTCAACATGTATCTGGATTGAGGTTTCCCAAACAGGAAAAATGAAACTTTTTTTTAAATAACTTTTTAAAAAGTATTTTATTTATTTATTTAACAGAGGGATCACAAGTAGGCAGAGAGGCAGGCAGAGAGAGAGGAAGAGAAGCAGACTCCCTGCTGAACAGAGAGCCCCATGTGGGGCTTGATCCCAGGACCCTGGGATCATGACCTGAGCTGAAGGCAGAGGCTTTAACCCACTGAACCACCCAGGTGCTCCAGAAATGAAGATTTTAATTCTAAAGTTAAAAATCTTCAAGTGTGTGCAGTATGTATATAATTAGCATTCATCATATATTTATTCTTTGCCAATAATTCCACTTTCATGATATTACTTGTTTCCAGGGAAAATCTTATGAGGTTGGTCTAAGTAATCTCCATTTCCACCATGAGGAAACCGAAATGTATCAAGATTAGTTAACTAGAATCATGTTATTTGTAAGAGGGAGAATAGGAACTTAAAACCAGTAAATCTAATTTATATCTTAACCTGTATCAATGTCTATATTTGTTTTATTGAAGTTTCCACTATTATAGTATTTCCTACACTGAATAAGTATATGGCTTTCATAGTGTCAGATACAAGAAAACCCTGAAATTTCTGTTTGGGGCACTAGAGAGTGATCTGAAACTCTTGGATGGGGATAGCTAAGACAGTGAAGTAATGGAATCATTCAGTTCTAGATACTGAGTTAGTGATGAAACCTAGACAAACATTTCCTCCTGGATTTGTGGTCATATCTTCTGTTCAGGCAACACATTGATATGATGAAGGATTGGAGAGAAATATAATATATGCTGATTCCTTGTCTCTTAATGACTCAGCATCTTCAAGAACAGTAAGTAAGAAGGCCTGTATTGACCTTCTCAGAGTTAAAAATAAATAAATATATATATAAATAAGGCAGTTGCTAATATATGCATTTTGACTTCTATTTGTAAGCAATTTTACTTAAAATTCATACTTGTGTGTTATTATGCCTGAAACCAGTTGTCACAGAAAGCATTGCTAGTTTTCTCAGTTTTGTTTTTTTAACTCACAAAGTACATAACTGCACGTGTACAGTTTATAAGCTCTTTCCATAAAATCTTAGGTATTTAACACCACCTGCACTACAATCATCAGAGGAGCATTGTGGGAGTGTATTTATTCTTTCTTTATTTTTTTTAAATCTTTCTCATTGTATCCAAAGTCACTTGTCTGGCAAGTCTCTGTTGTTGATTTAGAGAAGACAGCATCAGGGTATGTTTTGCCTACAGCTCTGCTTACTCAAGATTATAAACATTCATAAGACAGTGAACTTGAATTTCAAATAACAGGACAAGCTGAAGATTATGTTTAAATTATACATATAAACTGCTTGGTTTCTATCACTGGAATATTAAGCTAGATAAATATGCAGCAATGATTGTTGCTAGAAATGTACCTGTCATAAAATGGGGGACAACTCCTCTTACATCCGTCATGGAAAAAGACATTTTATCAAGTTTCTCACTAACAATCTTGAGGAACACCAGGAAGTGATTTAGTCAGGGTTGAAATGCCATATCAACAGTGGCAGCAAGTGACATGAAGCAGAAGTTCAAGCAAGACAGAAAAGTGGAACCTATCTTGAGAGGCCTTTTTGAGGTAACAATGGTAGTTAGACAGGTTAGGAGTAATGATGGAAAGCTCTTCCATGCCTGAAAGATAACTGAATTAGAGAGTTATAACTGTTAGATGTGAAAGCGCTCCATTAAGGTCACCTCATTCATTCCCTGCTGGCAAAGGATTCTTCCCTATTGCACAGTCTATAGTACAATGGAATAATGTTTGAGAGAAAAAAAAAAAAAAAGAGAGAGAGAGACTAAAATGGCTTCCCCCAGCCTATACTAGATAATCACTGAATCATCAAAAGCTCTCAAACCACTCATCATGCACTCTTCCTAGTTAGCAAATTAAAATGATTAATAGATTTAGAGGCTCCAGGTCTAAATAACAAAGGAGGAACTCTCTATACCAAAGTCATAGCAAAAGTCACTGATACAATGAAAAGAGCTCAGTATGAGTGAAATGGATAACAGAAAAATTCTATACAAGAGAGCCTTTCCCTTAGGTGGATGTGGGGTTCAGACACTTACAAGAACTTAACCGAAGTAAGTATAATTTAAGCCACTGTTTGCAAATATCTGAAGTTGAAACCTTTAGCACAGTGCTTTAGATGGAAGAAATGCTTTATTCCCTTGCTTGGGAATTCTGTGTCTGTAATGAAAAGACCTCTTAAAGACATTAAGAATTGAATAACTGAATGTGGGTCTCATAAAGGGTAATTGCTGTGTCCTGATTGGATCCAGAGTGTTCTGAGAACAGTGGGTAGGAAGTTAAATGCAAGGGGCAAATTACAAAGAAATGAGCCTAGAAGTGACATCCAGGAGTCCAAGATCTGGCTCTAGCCTCAGTTTGCTTTTCTAAGGGTTTGTTTCTATATTAAGTCTCTCTCTCTCTCTTTTTTTTTTTTAACCTTTACTTCATACCTATTAACTTCATATACCACAGCACCTGGCAAACCATGTTCTATCCCTAAAATAAAAACAAAACGAAAATGACTCATGTTAAGAGGAGGGAAGAGTGAGAAGCTTTTCCTTACTGAGATCCCCAAGTCTCCCTGGCTATGAGTGTATTTAGTACTTGAGCCTAAGTACAGATGTAAGCCAGCACAAAATCCATAGCCAGGCGATAGAAATTTCCCATCCTCAGTGAGCCAACTGGTTCTTGTCAGAAAAAGAAAGGGGAAAAGAGTGCATCATCACAGTATTTCTGGAAAATTATCTGGTGAACCTCTGTTCTGCAGGATGAGACCATAGTAGAGTAGATTTGCATAGTAGATTTGCATAGATCTCTGGAGTATAAACTGGCTGTGCTAAAACAATGAGTGTGTACCTTTATTCTTGGTATCAGATGACAGATCTTGCATCCCTGTCTATCTCTGATTCACTGAGGCAAGTCAGTTCTCAGCTCTAGTTTCCCCTCCAGAAACGGGGATAATTACAACTGCTCTATATTTCTCCCCATTTATGAAATTTATTAATCATAAAATGCTGTATTTTAACATTATATTTGAAATTATTAAGAATTTTGTGCTCTTGTCCATTTCTAATATTTTTGCTGGCCAAAGAGCTACCTTGTTCCCTTCCTGTTTGCCAATCTGTTAATCTGTCCATGGATCAGTGGTAAAGTTCTACTTTGTGCTTGTGTTGTATTCAAAACTGTGCTTATCAAAGTACGTTGAACTTCACTTTAAAAGTTCCTTTAGTTCCACATTCTCAGTAAAACCAATGGGCTGCATATTTCCCTTGTGTACTGATGTTTATCATCCTTATGTTTCCTAACTTTGGATTTTCTTGAATTATACTAATTCTGAAAAATTGAATGAAGCTTCTCTTTAAATTTTTATGATGCATATGTTTGGAATGTGCCTTCTCCCTTAAAGAGGCACTCATTTTTCTCCTTAATTTTAGAATTTTTTACTATCTCCATGTGTCATCATTCAGTGTATCCTCTAAGGTCCAGTTAGAATATAATTTTCTTGTGAAGTATTTTTGTATTAACATTTATTTATTTATTACAAGTTGAGGAATGGGCAGAGAGGGAGGGAGAGAGAATCCCAAGCAGACACCACGCTGAGTGTGATGTGGGGTTGGATGTCATGACCCTCAGCTGAGATCATGACCAGAGCCCAAATCAAGTCAGTCACTTAATTGACGGAGCCACCCAGGCATGCCTTTTGTGACATTTTATTATATGCCTTTATGATAAGGATTTGTAGAGTCAGAAGACATGAGTATGAATTTTGGTTGGGTCTTCCATTAACAGTGCAAATTTGGACAAGACGCTTAGACTCCCAAAACCCGTTTTTAAGTAAATCAGGATGACAGTAGTATCTACAGTCTATTACCAGAAGAAATGATGTGCTTTAAAGTGCTGTGCACAGGGCATATTACCCAATAAGTGCCCAATAACACTATAATTATATACATGTATTTTCCTCTGTCATTCACTACTGCTCAATTATAGCATATCTATAATTTATTACAGTATTTGTAAATGTACATAACACATCTGTTTTCTATCATTCTATAAGTTGATGGAAAGGAAGGAACAACACATTATCAAAGTCCAGGGAAAGTATAATAACATTAGCCTATACTTGCCATTATACTAAACCCTGATGTTAGCAATGAACATATATTGTCTGCTGTGAATTTTAGCAATGCTAACCAAGTCTTGTAGATAAAGAAATTAGACATAAAGACAATAGAGATAAAAACATTTTAGGTAAAGAATTCTCCAAAATTTGCACACATCAAATATCGCTGAACCAATAATAACAATTCCATTTGAAACAGTAATCTTCTGGAGCCAGTCTAACACAGAGACAGACAATATTTACCACTTTGATCTTTGATGCATGTGATATTAGTCCTTTGGGATTTACATTCTAAGACACTTTTCAGTGGGCCAATGATATTTACCACTGTAATTATATTAAAGAGAAGGAGAGAAAAAGAAAATAAAAGCCAAGAAAGAGTGAAATATTTCGCTTTCAGCAGAGCTTAAAAATGGAGAGCTAATGAGATGGAGAGTAATAAGAAGACTGTTGCCGGCAACAGGAATTACAGGGGATAAATTCTGTTTACCAATATTAGAGGAATGTATGGAGTACTAGGGTCAAGTGGGAGGGAATTACAGATTACAGATTTCCATGAGGAAATCTATAAGAAATCTATCACAACTTTGAAAAATAAGTATGCTGAACAGAGCGACTGAAAAGATAGTGAAATTCCTAGAGGAATAGGAAATGGTGGTTGTGTGTGCAGGTGTAGATGTTGCTGGGTTTCTGTGATCAGCTTCATGTGGTACATCATAGAACATGAAAATATGAACCCCAAAAGATTACTGTGGAAGTGAACTGAGTAGTTAAGTTGAGATGCTATGAAGGTATGGCTAAGAAGTTAAGCAGAGATGCAACTGTGACACAGTGGTGTACACAGACGGATTTGCAGAAGGGGTTGTAATGTGTTTTTAATGTGTTTGTAAAAGCTGTGGATGTCTTGGAATGCTGCCCAAACCATCAAGGCTTCATGTAAGTAGGTTGGAGGGAAAGTTTGAGACAGATAGTTAAATGAACAGCATGGAGCATGCCATCAGAGGCTGAAGGTGAAATAAAGTTTATTAATTAAGGGATTAATTGGAGAGCTGTGATTTTTTTTTCCTTATGTGGTCAAAATGGATTGGGAAAAAGTACTAGAAGTGTAAACAACTTAGTAGGTGCACTTAAAATATAATCATCTTAGAACTGAACCTAAGAGAGGAGGAGGAAAATGGCAAAGACCAAGAGGCATAACACTCATATTGCACTATTAGTAACTGACACACTTATAAGGTAGTATTTAATGATTCTTGTTTCTTAGGGATGCTAGTTTAAGTGAATCCAGTGAAAGAGACTGGCAAATTGTTTACAAGCAGAAGTAAAGTGCTATTTCAGAGTAAAATGGCAGTTCTTGGATAGATCTTACCAAAGATATCTTTGCTATGAATTTTTCTAGACAAAATATAGCAGAAAATTTTAACATCCCATAGACAGCACTCTCAATAAAAAATTGTTCCCACTATTGTTTACTTTCTTAGTTTTCCTAAGAGTTCTCTGGGACTGTTTTTATAGTTTAGGTTTCTCAAATAGATTCATTCTAAGATCTCTACTTTCTTCCCTCTTCTTTCATTTTATGAGTTCATTATTTCACTTTACTTCATATTCCATGTTTGAATAAGACATATATTATTTTCTCTTAGTTTTTAGATTATTATCAAGTAATATCCTTTTTGGGATGCCTGGGTGGCTCACTCTGTTAAGCATTGCCTTTGGGTCAGGTCACGCCCATTTCTCAGTGGGGAGCCTGCTTCTCCCTCTGCCTGCCACTCCCCCTGCTTGTGCTCTCTCTCTCTCTCTCTAATAGATAAATATAAAATCTTTTTTAAAAAGTAGTATCCTTTTTAGCTTATCAAGATGTTGCTTCAATTTCTATTATTGATGATAACAACCAATAACACGTATGAATTCAGATAAATAACATCTCCATTCAACTTGAAATTATACTTAATAATAAGTAATATGTTATTTTATATTTAATATGTTTCCCATGTGTTATTTCAAAAGATAATGCCTATCATCAATTTGTGAAATCGATATGATCCTAATACTATAAATTTGGAATAAGTCTACTTTTGGTAAGCTAACCATTTATGGAGCTAAGACTAGAATACTTTAATTATCAATTCAGAATTATTTCCAAGTTAAAAAAAAAAGAAAAAATAGCTTTTAAGCTCATATGACATACTAGACACTATGCTAGTAACTAAACTCTAAGATATTCTTGTCCCAACCCCAATAAGGTCTAATAGGGAAGGTTGACTATTTTGAGTCAATGTTTTAAGAACTTTGCTACAGTTAAGTATAGAGAAAATGGAAAGAGGAGGAGCAACTAATGTAGTTAAGAGAAAAGAAGGGGAGATTTCCTGAAGACAGATTCATTCAGCCAGACATGGTTTTGAATAAAAGAGAAATTATTTGCAGTCATAGGCAAATGCGGGGTTCTGGAAGTGAAAGAGGGCATCTATATGAGGGAAATTTCAATATTGCAGCACAAATGAAAGCAGAGTACAAGAGAGGAGTTTTGATATCTAAACATGGGAATTGATCAGACATTTTGAGCTTTTAGCCATTGATTGTCATTTAACATTTTTGTTTGCCATCCCTATTCCATTGCATTATGTCCACCTGTGAGTTATTTGCTAATGTGAAAAATTCCATAGCATATAAAGGAGAATTTTGTGTTTACTGGGTACATGGAAAAAGTTATCAACTCACACACTCACATTTGATTCATAGTCCTTGGGCTCCACTCCTCACCACATATAGCCCATTTGTGCAACTAAGAGCATATCATGAGTACTGTAGTTGCTGCCAATACTAGCTATTAATAATAGACCAGGTATACATTTATTTTCTCTATCCTATCCCCCTACTTTAAGCAGATATCTGCTTATTAAATGAAAATATACTATGTGAAAAAAATTACTACAAATGTGGGATTCTGCCTACCTATTTTTATCAGCTGGTGAAAAATTCAGAAAGTGGGTCTGTGGACAAATTAAGTGGCATAAAACTCAGGTAACATTACATCTCTCTGCAATAAAACATTTTTATCTTTCTAGAAAAGGAAGAACTTTCATTTTTGATTAAAAAATACTATTAGTTGAAACTAACTTCAGTTTGATTTCTCAAAGTCTATACAGATTTTTTATAAGGATGTTGTCAAGAGAAAATAGTCAAACTATTATGTAGCATTCTGAGATCATCCCCTAACAACTTTTCACCTTAGTTCTCGTTCTTAGTTCTTAGTTAGACAAATACCAATAGTGAGTTGGGACTATGACTTTTTGAGTATCATATATATTTCACTAATGTTGAGCGTCTAGGCAGAGAGCAGTTTTATAAAGGCAAAATGTTGATGGAAAACCGTTTAAGAGTATTTCAATTCTATTTTCTTTTAACAAGTTTGCTTGTGCCAAAAGAAATTTTGTTTCTCTCCCACTAAAAATTTTATTCATTTCCTTTTGTTCTATTGTAAAAATTTCAAATTCCTGGGGCACATGGGTGGCTCAGTCAGTTAAGCATCTGACTTCAGCTCAGGTCATGATCTCGTGGTCCTGGATTTGAGTCCTGTGTCAGGCTCTGTACTCAGGTTATGCCCCTCTCTCTCCCTCTGCCTCTCACCTCACTTGTGCTCTCTGTCTCAAATAAACAAAATCTTAAAATAAATAAATAAAGTTCAAATTCCTTAGCTTTATCTTGAAGGCCCACCACATTCTTAAGAAACAGAATTGTTGGACAATTTTTTACTCATAATATTTTATGCATGTGATTGTTCTTCATTCTTAAAAAAGAAGATATTTTTCCATACTTCCCATATGCCAAATGCTAGTTATACACTATAACTTCTTTATTTTTTAAAAAATTTTAAAAGATTTTATTTATTTATTTGACAGGGAGAGATCACAAGTAGACAGAATGGCAGGCAGAGAGAGAGAGGAGGAAGCAGGCTCCCTGCCAAGCAGAGAGCCCAATTCAGGACTCGATCCCAGGACCTTGAGATCATGACCTGAGCTGAAGGCAGAGGCTTAACCCACTGAGCCACCCAGGTGCCCTATACACTATAACTTCTAAGGAGAGCTCTAGTTACGTCTTTTTCCCCATAACTCCATTCACAAAAAAGAAGAAAAAAAAAACTCAGGTTCAAATATTTGTTTAACATTGTGCCGGGTGAATATTTAATTGGGATTGGTAAGTGAATTACAAATGGAATTGAACAAGGGCATATTGTCTCTATTGACTGAACTTTTCTGTTGGTTTCCTTCTACTTCACTTGAAAGGTATCTAGCCATTGAAAGGGCAAGTAAAACCAGAGTGCAATCCAGGAAAGGGAATATTGCATGGGTAAGTCAGTCTGTATTGGTTGCAGGATTGTATATATCTGGTTTTATTTTATTTTTTATTTTTTTAAATAGACTTTATTTTCATTTCACAGAAAAATTGAGTAGAAAGCTGAGTTTCCAAATATATCCATTACCCCCATATGTATAGCCTTACCCACTATCCATATTTCATACCAGCTGATATTATGACTGAGGAATCCACAATAACACATCATTATTACCCAAGTTTACATTAAGGTTCATTCTTGGTGTTGAAATTTTTGTGGGTTTTGTGGTTTTAAATCCTGTCTCTGCTTTTAGTAGTTATTTGACCATGAGCAAACCTCTCTAAGTCTCTGTCCTCTCTAAACATTAGGTTTCACATGATAAAAATTATGTTTATCCTCTGGCCAGTATTAGAAAAGCCATCATATGTCTATCACATGACTGTGTGCCAGAAAGTATTTTATGGAATTAGCAATAAAATCTCCTTCAGTGCTAGCAACAACTCAATGAGGTGGGCACTAGAATTGTCTTCATTTAACACACCTGGCAAATGAGCAGGATGAACTAGCGTTATTTATTCACATGAAATATCAAACAAGGCCTTTTGCTTCCTGAGAGAAGGAAAAACCAATCATCATAAGATTTTAGTTTGAATGGTTTTAATACAATTTAATAACTTATACAGGTCAGAGATATAAACCTACTGAAAGCTTAGAGAATTTTCATTTATCATTATTCATTCAAGAAATACATATATGAAATTATAATATTGAAGAAAAATAATCCCTGGGACATTCATCCTATTTAACTGTAGGTTTTCAATAAGTATCTTTATAGCAGTTTTATAAGTAAACACTGTAAGTTAGAAAATGTGGATATTTTTGTCATACCTGTTTGGGAAGGACATGGGTATATTCATGCAGAGTATAAAGAACAGCATAGGAAAGAAGAGTGAGAAATTTATTAATATAAGTAAAGGAGGATAAGATCAAGAAGGAAAAAAAACACAGAAAAGTTAGTTAACATTGTTAGGAAAGTCTAGAATCAAGTTAATAGTGTGAGGGGTTAAGCAAAAGAGCCCTTTGATATCAAAGAAGGGACAGAAATCGAATAAATAGAGAAGTGGCAGAATGAGAGCAAGAGAAGGTAAAGACTCTCCTCTTACTGAGCACTGATGAGAATTCCTTAAATGAAAGTGTGACCCAAAAGGAATTGATATTTTTAGTTTAATGGTTACCTGAGAAGAATGCTGCTGACAGTTGTTGAGTAAAAGGTCACTCGATATTTAATTTTAGTCTCTTTTATATCTTTTGAACCTAGAATTTTTAAAGAAACTTAATTGTGATGACAATGAGATGTGTATTTAGAGTTTAGAATCAAGTGTTTTGTGAATCTTAACTATGGTAATTAAGAGTCCATATTTAACATCCTACTGCCCGTTTCTCATAAGCCAATTCATATTTGCAAATATAGTCATTCACAAATATGTCAATGCCTTTTTCTTCTTAGATATTTTGGATTCAAACAATTTTAGAGGTCATGTAAAGCAGCTCCTGGGTATAATGAAGCTACAGTAACTGTGAAGCTCTAAGGCCCACTGGTCCTTTTCCCCCATCTGCTCATGCAGAATGTCCAATATTTATGAGGGCCTCAGAGGTTGTCTTACAGGTACATAGAATCACATTATGTCTTTCAGGACACAGCTGTTGCTTCACTATCTTCATCTGGGGACTTGCTGGAAATTGCCATGTCCTCCTGTTACCTTTGTCCCTTGTTACAGCAATGGCCATGAAATCTTTGAATGCCAAAGTTCAGCTTCATTCCATCATGAGGTAGGTGAATGTCCCTCTCTCACAATTTCTTTTACACCAGTTAGAAGGCTCATCAGAAGCTCAGCTTGCACCACAATGAATATTTCAGTTTTAGAAAACTGTTATGCTGGTTTTGGTTTTTGTTATATTTCTGCATCTCCAATCCCACCTCCCTACCACTCTCTCTGAAAGAGTAAATATGAGTGCAGTGGGTATTAGAATAAGATACAGATGCTCCTGAGAGCCATCAAGCTATTTTTAGTTTCACTTTTGAGGACAGACCTTTATTTCTTGGTCAAGATTATTGAGATTTGTTCCTTATTTCCTTAGGTTAATTTCTTTTTAGGAAATCCATTCAGACCACATGAAAATAAACTTTTGACCAGTTTGTCAGCAGAGGTTCAAGCTGAGATTTCTTTAAAAACTAATAGTAATAATAAAATAATTTAACCAAGTACTTTATCTGTGTCAAACAGCAGTTCAAAGATATCTATGACTGTAAAAAAATTAGAGAAAAATATATTTCATACTTTTATGTCTTATGTAGAAATTTTTGCCCATATCTCAGTCTTTAAATTTTTTTTTCTCAGTCTTTAGATTTTGCTAGTTTACCCATACCTTTCACAAATGCCAAGTAGAAAACACCTGCTTAGGAAATTGCCCTGGACTATTTTCCCTTTTCATCCAACCTATGTCTATAATTCTGGCCTCTTTCCCTCTCAGATTTTGGATTTATATTCTGGCCTTGAAAATCTGCTTTCAATTTTAGGAATAATTTTACCCTTTCATGTTTGACTGAATGGATTTCACTTTCCACCTGGATTTTGGCATTACTTAGTCTCTTGATTTTATACTTCCTAAATTTTTATGGAAGAGAAAACAAATAATGATAAGTCCCTCTTTCATCATTACTGGTCCCTCAACTTCATTACCAGTGGAGAAAGAGAGTAAGAAAAGTGGTTTTATAATATACAAAATATAATAATTTGTATATATGCTATATATTATATATAAATATATAAACATAATATTTATTATAATAAAACCCTCATTTAATGGACAATAAAGCTGAATTCTAGAATGGTTCTTATTAGGGCCAATTTAATGTTAAAACCTGTTTAACTATTAGGGTCTGCTTAGCCAGAGCAACTCCATATTGCCTAAGTAGCCATATTGTTGTTTACGTCCATGGACTTCATTCTGGAAATAAACACCCCAGTAGTTCCTGGTATGGTTCCGGGTATTGATTCCAGGAGTAAACGCCTTAACAATAGAAGCCATGTACCTTGGATCTGTGGTTATGCCCTATAAAACCAGCCTGTGAGATCGGGAGGGGGTCGCTCTCTTCAGGGGCGGCCCTGGCCGGTCAGTCTGACTTTAAATGCTTGGTATAGAATAAGGCTTTGCACAACTTTCACTTTGTCTCAGTATCGTTCCTTTGATAATGGACCCCAATAGTTCTGTAATTTCTCCAGTGTTTAGATAGCAAAATCCATGAAGGTCAAACCATTGCCACTAAACTTTGCATCCTCTAATGATTCAACAGCGTGTATTTAGAAATGATGTAATTAACTAGCATTGGTTGAATTGAAAGGGATGTAAATTATTATGTAATTAACTATTAACTATTACTATTAACTATTAATTACTATTAACTATTACATAATTAACTAGCATTGGTTGAATTGAAAGGGACGTAAAAGCACACACACACACATACACAGCCAATGGAGAGTAGCTATCCCATCTCTCGTCTCCCTAGCTGCAAAGGAAAGTAAGTATGACTTAAGTTCACCCAATTCTATCTTGCCAGCTGGGTTTTAACTTTTGAATGAATGTTAAAATACAAGCTTAGTTAAAGATTGTTGGAAGATACAAGAGTGGAGTCTAGAAATAATAGCAAAGGGGATGTTCTACTGTTGGGAGTTCAGTGGCAGAGTACAAGGTCCCTGGGCTATGTTTCTAGAGGTAGGCCTCGGCTGTTAAAGTGTAATGGTGAGAGAATGAGAGGAGCTGTTATAAACAGGTATTTCTCTGATTTGGATTTGGCTCTACTTTGGTTCCTGCCTGATTAGTAAATTTGTATTATCACATGTACTATCATGTCACCTAAACTATCCTTCCAGTTCATTTTCTGCTAATGTGATTTTTCAACACATAACCTGAATTGATTACAAAAGTAGGGTACAAGAAATGGAGGTAAGGAAGATTTAGAATTTGTTAATGGGGCTAATTTGATCATGAATCAATTAAAATTTTCTTAGAGCAGAGGAGTAAATGTGATTTGCTAATATATATTCTAGGACACACTCACAGAAAACCTGAGTCATTAAAATTAAGATGAGGTTCAGAAATCTATGCTTTTAGTGAGCATTGCAGACAATTCTTATGTGGTAGGAGGATCAAACTTTGAGATATAAAGGTATAAAACCAATATTTGGAGATAAAGATGCCTAAAAAATGTGTTTTATTGGTGATCAACCCATATATTCTCTAATTTTTTTTTCCCTGAGAGTAGTTAGAAGACTCTTTTTTTATTTTTTATTTTTGAGAAATACAATAGTGACAGTCTTGAGGTTCTTTGAAACTGCCCTGGGATTGATTGATTGATTGTTTTGTCGTGGGATTTTTACTTATATGTTGTAAATTCTGGTTAAAGATGTTGCAGCTCTAATTTAATCAGGGATGGGAAAATTCTCCATTGTCAGAAATCAAGGAGGAAACATACAGTTAGCAACGGTATATCCAGCCATACATTCACATACACAAATAGCAGGTCCAGCAAAGAAACCACAATAGTCTCATCCACAGAGACTACTGGTTGTGGCTAATTGATAGGCTCTCAAGGACCGTACTAGGAAATCTACTGAAATTGTCTCTGATTTATATAATTTAAACCCCCAAATAAATCATACTGCTTTGACTCATTCTGATAAATAGTTGCTCTGTACCAAAATCTCATACCTGCATTTTCTTAGGGGAAAAAAAAAAAGACTGTAATGAGTAATATTGAGTAAAAAATCAATAATAACATTATAAATTTGTTCATTGAGTCCTCTTTGTAGCACACTTCATAGGGACTTCCCACGATTTATCAAGGACTTGCGCTCTGATAAAAAAGATAAAACCTAATCATTTCAGGAATTTTTCTAATTTATTTCTTAAACATTTGAACCCAGAATGACACTGAAAAATTTTGGCATCATGGAAATTTATGGGTTCAGATAAAACAAAGGGGTTTCCAAATGCTTGCCCAGTAGTTTAAGTGGGTTTTTGAACCAGCGGCATATTTATTATCCCAATTTAGGCATGCATAATTAGAGCCACCATTTCAACATTGTGCAGAATCGTGCAGAATCCCCATTTGTCTCCCTCCATTGCCCATGAGGTAATACTTATTATAGTAAGAAAAGCCAAGAAAAAGCCCCTGGAGCTCTCTGTACCCAGCAAAACACTGATGAGCAAAAGTGCTTTCCTGGGTGAGTGACAGATATTAGTGTTACTACCAAACTGAAAGTTGTAGGTAGGTGATTCTTATCCTATTTAAGTGTCTAGTTTAACATGTATAAATAATAGGTATATCTAACAGTTTAGGAACATGACATGAGGACTTTTACAAGTCCTTTATAAGGACTGGGGAATTTGGAAGGTTACAGAAAACATAAATGTTGAAAGTGGAGGAGAACAAGAGCCAGAGCTTTATATATATATATGTGTGTGTGTGTATATACACACACACATATATATATAAATATTCCACACTTCCCAACAGCTACTTTAGGTGATTATTGCCATTGTTGTGTTTTATTGAGAAAAGTTTATCTTGGAGAAGTCTCAACTTGGAGTAGAGTATCCCATGTACCATTAATTCAGGAAAGATGTACTACCTCAGACAAATTCTGAAACCGAGAGGACAGGATTTAAAGAATTCAAGGGGGGAATTCCTGCATTTCCCTCTATCTTGGTATTGGTTGTTGAAGAAAACAGATGGTATAGAATATATTGAATGACAGAGGAAAGATGGACTTTTTCATAAAAGAAGGAAAATTTGGTAATTCATCAAAGTGTCTGCCTTTTAGGAGACCATGCATTCTAGATAAATGAATTATACCTAAACTAGAGGACATGGTATATGCTTTTTCCTGTATGTTTTCCCACATAGATTCTGATTTTTATTAAAACTGTGTTTTAATTGGGGCATCTTGGTGGCTCAGTAGGTTAAGCATCTGCATTTGGCTTAGGTCATGGTCTCTGGGTCCTGGGATTGAGCCCAATCAGGCCCCTGCTCAGTGGGGAGTCTGCTTTTCTCTCTCCCTCTGCTTCTCCCCACTCTTGTTCTCTCTCTCAAATAAATAAATCAATTAAAAACAACAGCAATGACAACAAAAGCCCTTTTAATTTTATACCTGGACTGTCTCTCCCTCCTCTCCTCCTTTCTCTCTCTCTTCTGCTAAGGATAATGTAAGATACCAAATTTTTCTGCCTAAAAACACCTGGAGGATAGGTCAATAACCTAGTTATGGTAGACAATAATATTAGAGATTGTTAATTTTGAGATTTGAGTAGAGTTGGGATAGAAATTATTAGAAACTGCTATAACAGCTTGATCAGTTTTATGGTAATTTTAATATTCTCTTCCCACCACTCCTACCTCTCAGAAACTTTTCTCCCTAAACAGGTAAACAGAGGGAAGACCGTGTTTTCTTACCTGGCCCAGAATGTTAAAAAGCTTGCAGATTTCTTACCCCTCCTAAAACAGCAGTACAGTAGCTTATCCTTTCAGAATATCCCTGTATCAGGTAGGGTTCAATCAAGAAATAGAACTAGTAGGAGATACATGATACGTGTTAGGATATTTACTGTAAGAAATTGGCTTACACACTCGTGTGGGCTGGCAAGGCAGGTGTGAAACCAGTTGGGCAGACTGTCAGGTCGGGCTTGAGCTCTCTGCATGAGACGAAGCTGCTATCTATGAGTGGAATTCCTTCTTCAGATTACCTTATGTTCTTAGGGTCTTTTAACTGATTCGAACCAGGCCTACCCAGATTATACAGGATAATCTCCCTTACTTAAAGCCAATTGATTATGGACTTCATCACATCTACAAAATACCTTTCACAGCTATTTCTAGATTAGTGTTTTGTTGAGTAACTAAAGACTGGCCTAACCAAGTTGACAAGTGATACTGACCCCTACAACCTGCAAGTTAAATCTTAACAACAAATATTGTTACTGTACATTTCCTTAAACAGAAATTTTCATTGCCAACATTAGTTGAAAGTGTTTTGATTGATAAAAATTGGGTGTATGGCTTTTTTCATGCTCTATTTTCCTGTTGGGTCTTAGGGAGTGTGTACAGTTTGTAATAATTGAATCAGAGCTCACAAATATATTTTAAAGTAGGGGAGAATATCTGGATCAGATAGTAAGCCCACAAAGGTTTATATAACAGACTCTAAGTCATTTCTCAGATAGAAGAACCAGATAATTTCATAGCACTGGTTTATATAACTTCCTACAATTTCATGTGTGAAAAAAATTGTCTGTTATAGAAATTCATTGGAGTTATTTAAGCTTATAAAGTGGTTGCTTCAAGGTTTCTGAGTTTTGCTTCACCTTTGTTCTCAGCATAAAGGAAACCACGTACTTACATAAAAAAAATACATGGCTTTCTGCATTACAGGTTTTATGTTGTGTGACTTACCCAAGTAATGATATTCTATTAACTTCTAAAGATTTCTTAACACTAATTTCTTTGTAAATTAAGTAATAGTCATTTACATTGAAAGTGACTTCTCCTATTCTTTCCTTACCTAGCTGTTAAAGATGTGGCACTAGAATATAACAATGCCAAGGTGTTCAATTTGCACCATGCTAGTGAAGCTTGGAAGTTTCATTAAAAAGTTGATGTTCTCAGTGCCTCTAGCCACG
This sequence comes from Mellivora capensis, assembly GCA_004024625.1. Lineage (NCBI taxonomy): Eukaryota > Metazoa > Chordata > Mammalia > Carnivora > Mustelidae > Mellivora > Mellivora capensis. Next base: position 38,630 of record PISX010013365.1, on the reverse strand, counting down.
GTTCTTAGAACAAAGGGATTGATTCCTGGACTATGTTTTGTTAAAGATATTATCACTATGTTCCTTGTTAACATTAATGTTTAAATATTCTGTCTGCAGAAAGTTGATTATCACAGAGAAATGTGAAAGAAACTGAAAATATTTTTAGAATCCATTGATGTGTTTCTATCTCCACAGTCCACTTTTTCCAAACCTACAATGCTCTCTGCTGAAAAATTGCCTTCTAACTCTTCTCCTCATCCAATAAAATGTAAGTATGATCATGACAGTACTTTCCTTAAAGCCTTGCAATATCTTTTTAGGGGTCTTACAATAAAGGTCAATGTCACTAACTTAAACTTTAAGGACTTTTATGATTTGGTTTCCTTTTCCCTCTAGAGCTTTACCCTGACAATTACCATCTATGTTCAAGCTAAATTAACCTTGGTTCAGTGTTATGCTTTCTTTATAGTAGAGGCTCACATACAGAACATAAATATCTCAGGGATAACCATCAGAGGTTACAATCAATCTTTGCAATTATATCATATTCACATATATCCTACTCAGTAAATGTTTTAAATTTCATCTTTTTGGTGGACTTCAGTTACTGATTAAATTAAGCATACCCTTCAGCTTACGACCTATATCTTCATTAGTTCTTCAGGGCCTTCCTTCTCTTGCTTAATTCCTTCTTCCATTCTTAATCAAAACTACCCCAATATGCTGACATGTGTCTTGAATCTATATTTATCCTTAATCTATATAAGACTTTTTTCCCCATGCATATATTTTTAAATTTCATATTATATTATGCTTTAAGGTAATTGTAAGCTCCAGTTTGTTTGTAAGTCTAGCTCTTCAGATTGCAGGAAACCTAACTTGTTCTAACTGCTGAAATCTGGGTGTGTCAACAAAGGGAGAATAAATAGGAGAGCTTCTCTGAGCATTGCTTTTCGCTTCCTACTACAATTTATAATGTATTTGGTATATGTAAATTTACTCATTATAAAGTAAATAATCTTCATGGATAAAATGGAACTTGTATGAGTCTGATCCCTTCATTTAGAACCCTTCATTACATCTGCCTTCTTCAAGACCACTCTTCTATTTTCCATCTGCCTGATACTATAGATTCACAACTACTTCCCTCTCATTTCCTTCACTTGATTAATACCTTATAATACTTCACACTTCAGCTCAAACATTTGCTTTGAAGCACAGACCAAGTAATATCTCTTTTATACATTATCTCTGCTTTATTTTAGGTCTGTCTTTATTTTCATATATATATATATATCTATATATATATATAGATATATATATATCTGTTTCTAATTTAGAGTGTGAGTTCCCATGAAGTGGAATAGTATACATGACTTACTGTATTTCCATCCTTAAAGACCAATGGTCTTACATTTTAGAAGGTGCTAAATGAATATATGTTGAATGAATCACTGAGAAAGGCATGATAGGTAGGAAGCAGGACTTGACTTTTTTGAAGAAAAGACCAGCCTAAAATAAGAAGGTTGATATAGTGCTTTAGCAGTATCCTTTTCTGAAGCACTTGGTTACTTAAAAACCAAAATTGGAGGAAAATGGAAGTTGGAAAGATCAGGCTAATATTTCCAGAGATATATTCAGAAACAAAGGGCTATTCTAAATTGGTTTTTAGGTATACAAAGTTGCTTGGCATGTCTAATAACCTCTGTGATCAGAGTAGTTGAGGGGATAGGTGGAATCTTTGTCCCAGTCAATCTCACAGTGAATAAAGAGGATCTATGTTCATCCTATAGTTACTTTCTTTGTTCCAGAATGTAAAGTCAGGATAGATATACCTGGAAACATGCATAATCTTCAATTGGTTCCCTAATAAATCAGTGAAATTCCATAGTAGAAAAGATCCTTGGAATTGTTACCTCCTGTATACCTCATGTCTCACCTCAGCCAAATAATAGTAAAGGGTAATAATGTATCTCTGAGGGAACTGCAGGGAATACTTCCATCATCAGTGTCAAAGCTGCATTGGTGGTGATTCTTCATTTATCTCACATAACTTACTTCTGGACCTAGTGAGAAAGTAAAAATAATTTTACAAAACAACTAGATAATTTTGAATTTATTTGAATTATTGGTGACACTAGTCAAAGCTCATATTCCATATTGATATCAACAAAATACTGATATGAAAGCTATTGATTTAAGAAATTTTTTATATTCAATGTCATCAGTAAAGACATCAAAAGCCGTTCATTTTTTAAAAGATTTTATTTATTTATTAGAGAAAGAGAGAGAGAGGGAGTGAGAGAGAGAGCATGAGAGGGGAGAAGGTCAGAGGGAGAAGCAGACTCCCCATGGAGTTGGGAGCCTGATGCAGGACTCGATCCCGGAACTCCGGGATCATGACCTGAGCCGAAGGCAGTCAAAAAGCAGTTCACTTTTATGTTTCAAGGAAAACAATATATCATGAGTATATTAGCTCAGGATTATGCCAATTCTCATGTACTCTATTATGATATAGTCTGTAAGAAAACTGATCATTTCAATATCCTCTAGAATATCACCTTTGTCCAAAATACAGATACTATTGTGCTAGGTGAACTTGGGGAGCAGGACATCAGAAACATCCTATATATCTTTAAATACAAGAGTACCAGGATTTATGAGAGAGTCAAGGGTTTGCTTTATCATTGAAAATTCTAAAAGTCCAGTTTTTTGGGCATGTTAGGAGATCTCTTTGAAAGTGAAAAACAAAAACAAGAAAAAAATGTGAAAAATAAGTTGCTGTTCTTTGAACCACCTATTGAGTTGAAAGAAGAATGCTTGAGATATTTTGGATGGTAGAGGCAAAATGCATACATACATACATACATACATACATACATACATACATACAGTTTGATTCTGTATTCCACTTACCAGATAGGCTATAATGATACCCCTTTCAGCAGTTGCCAGACCCAGAAAGGGTTCTGCATCACATCCAGGCTCTGGCAAAAGCAACCCTGTCACTTAGATCATATGAACCAACAGATAAATTGTACTTGAACGTTGCATAGTGTATTGAGATATTGTCTGAAGGCTTTAGCAAGTCACAATAAAAGAATCATAATGAAGGCTCTCAAATGTTGAAATAAGTCCAAGCTTTACTCTGCTGACAAAAATTTTACCCTTAGGAATATAGTTCCTGTCTTGCTATTGGACCCAGGTAGACACAGAATGCCTGATCATGGGACACTAAGTGGTTATTAAGACCAAGATGTTCATTTTAGAAAGATGTCCTATTTGATCCACTCAATCAGAAAGCTGGCATGTGATCAAGCATTCTATTACTAAAAAGAAAATTTTACATTGTGAATGTAACCAAGGAGGTTTTGAGAGCACAGTAGCTTGCAAATGTGGCTCCTATTCTAATGGCACTTGCTCTGAATAGGTTTATAATCTCTCCCTGAACCTAAAACAGTGGCCTCATGTGAATTTTCCTATCTCCAGTTAAAAGAAGACTCAATTACCCAAGTCTGTGACTGGTATGTAGATGGATATACATGATATTTAGACCACGGGAAATATGCAGTTCTACACTATAACCTCACTAACAGCTGACCCTGATAAATACTGTGGAAAGGAAACTTAGCAGTGGGAAGATGTTGAACAGCAAATCTGGTTATCTATTTTGTCTGGAATGAGAGATGACCCATTCTACAACTGTCAGTAAACCTCTTTCTACAGTTGTTCCTGTTCTTGGTAAATGTGCCTATGCATAATCTGGAGATAGCAGCAGGGACAAAAATTATGCAAGAAGTTAACCACATATGCTTTCCACAACAAAGGTGATCTGGTTATGACAGCTCCTGAAAGCAACAGACCAACAGCCCAGTATGGCATCTTTTCATGTTTGCCTCCTGGCAGCAGGTTCATTATATTGAATTACTTCCATCATGGAAAGGCAGAAATTTGTCCTTATAGGAATGGGCAAATTAATTTGTACATATATTTTCTTTTTCCATCTGTATATGTCTTATCAGCATCACCTCAGAATGATGTATTAATCTGTAAGACACCTGAAGAACACATCTCTGTCTAGAGAACGAATTTCATGTTGAAAATATACAACAATTGTTCTCCGCTGATGACATTCACTGGTCATGTCAAGTGATAGAACTATATAGAAAGACCACTGAAGTCTCAATTACAGAGTCATGCAAAACAATGACTAATTAGGTTGGTGTGTTATCCTACAGGATTATAACATATACCTTAAACAAAGGCCAATGTAGGATGACCTCTTGCTGATTTCCCAGTTTTTAAGGCTCCACAAACCAGGAGGTGAAGTTGAAATTGTCCTTTCTCGTAATTACACATAAGATTTTATTAAATTATTTTTTTTTTCTTTCTGTTACCACAATCTTGAGCTTGGTGGGTTTCAATAGTATTCAAGATAAAAGTGATTCCTCTAGGAAACACAGCCAAGACTATTTTCAATTAGAAGGTGAGATTGCCCAAGACAATTTTGCACTCTTCATGCTATTCAGTCGGCATGCTTTGGGAATCACTCTGCTGGCCAGGACAATTGATCTGGTCCATAACCTGGATAAATTGGATTACAGCTACACAATGTGTCAAATAGAACGCTGTCTGGAATGCAGAGAATCATTTGGGTGCATTTCAGTTTTCCCATATTCAATAACACTGAGTAATGAGAAACTGTAGTAGCCTTGTGAAGATAGGATCTATAAGGACTCAAGGATTATAATAAAAGAAATTTGAATCATCCCTTCAGAAAAGAGGAAAACCAACAAACAATGAGGGTATTGACAGAGGGCAGGGGAAGATAACATATATAAAAAGGAAGTAATGATTACTGATTGAAGACTTACTATAAGCTACAAAATGGGGAATGTAGCAGCTCTGGTATACACCAGTACTGTTCATGGCTAATTTTTAATGATTTAACCATACCCTGCTATTACATGATAGCTGATGAGATGTTGCAGATTTCCTTCACTGGGAAAATGAAAGTTTCTTCATCTAAGTGAATTAAGAATGTTGGATTACAAATGAATGTTTGCAAAAGTTTTGGTGTACTCACAAGTCTTATGCTGTACTATTCTCAGCTCTATCACTAAACATTAACCAGTCTCTATGAACTTCAGTATATGAACCCCTCTTTCCCTTCAGTTCTGGGAAAGAACTAACAATAGTTGAAAATATGTAAGAAAATATTGAAAATATGTAAAAGAGAGATCAAAGTACAGTATAATTCTCCTTTGCTCTCTCATGCTTCTCCATGGCTTGACCATAGTTTGGACAATGGCTGTGGGCCTCTGTGACCATGACTCATGTATGGCAACCTCTCTTCCTTGGCTCCCACTCTTTTGGGTTCTGCTTCAGCCTCTTGTCCTATCAGGGAAATGGTGATGTTTTCTCAGTGTTGATAATCCTTGTATGCTTCATCTACTGTGGATTTTTTGATCCACCCAAACTATGTAAAAAGCCCCTTTATGAAATTCTGTTTCTGTATATCCTTTAAGTGTGCCATTGATTTATGCCAGTACCATGACAATATAAAGGTCTTTACAGGTTCTTTCAACTCTTATATTTTAAGTTTCTATATGGAAGAGGTAATTTTCATACAGTGTAGATATAAACTATAATGAGGTTTTAGAAATTTATATGGCACAATTTAATTAATTCTATGCCCTACACCATTGATTTTAAAATGTCATCCTTTATAATGCTACAGCTAAATAGGGTACTCTTTTATACATATATAGTATTTAGATTTATTTTACACTGAGACATGCAAAGTAATAACCTTATAAAAGGAAATACATTTTTTAAAAGGAAGAATAATTATGTGGAACTGTAGCTAAGTTGTGAGGAGAATTTATCATTAGTTAAAAAAATAGCAACCAAAAGCCTCTAGAAATTACAAATATGACTTTCATACCCATTAAGTCATGGTCATGCTATTTTTTTTTTTACCTTTTTACAATAGCACATCACAGAAACTTGTTCAGTCTCCCTTGTGACCTTGTGAAGGAGAGTAAACATGTTCCTTTATCACCTAAAACATTTTATTCATTGTAAAATGGGTACCATGACACTGTGGCTATTTTAAGCCTTCCATTGTTTGTCTAAAATAGATTGTGCTGGCAGAATGTGTGTTCTGAAAATTGTTTGCTTGGTGTGCTCATTAGCTTCATGTCAACTTTCAAAATGGCAATTTCTAACAAATTCTAAACAATTTTTTGCCAAACAGGTCAAGTGAATGATGCTATTTAAGTAGTTTATGAGGTATGATCTGAGAGAATGAAGTATTATTATGGGTGAAGGCTAGGCAGAGAGAGATTCAAAGGTCCTTATGCCTCATGGGATGAGTCAGAGTCCACAGAAATGAGAAGAATGGTAGGGTTAGCAAGTTTGCAATTCCTGTTAATATCAGGGCAAATTTCACATGTAACAAGAAGTTAATTGATATAGATGGGATAAAACATATTCAATAGATCAAATAAACTGATTTTCATTTCCCAAGTCCTCCCAGTAGATGTAACATCCTATAAAGCAAATTTAATTATGCCTCTAATTTTCTTAAAGTTATCAGGTTTTTTAAAAGATTTTATTTACTTATTTGACACAGAGAGAGAGGTCACAAGTAGGCAGAGCAGCAGGCAGAGATAGAGGGACAAGTAGGCTCCCTGCTGAGCAGAATGCCCGATGCTTGGCTCAATCCCAGGACCCTGAGATCATGACTTGAGCTGAAGGCAGAGGCTTAACCCACTGAGCCACCCAGGCTCCCCAAAGTTATCAGCTTTAAATAAGTTTTTTTCTAGAATTTCTCATTGCCATTGGAAATAAGTTCAAACCCCACTCTATCTCCCTCATCGTTATTACTAATATTAGTTTCCACATACCTTATCTCCTAGAACTGTAGTTACTACTCTGATATATCCTAAATGTTCCATATTTTGATAAACATCTAATATTTATTGTTGTTTCAAAACATGTTGAGCCAAATTGTATATTGTGTATAAAGAAACATTTGGTTTGTAGCATGCAAAGTTTTAGTCAAAGAGCCAAAGATAAATTAGAGTTCACTGGAATATGAGGAAATTTGGCTATAAAAAGTTATATATCTCTGTTCTAGCCATAGTGACCCTACTCTGGGCATAGCATATTAGATACCTTCACAACTTTTTATCTTATTCCCCCAGTTTCCTTTGCTTTGAGTATGAGCCTAAGGATCATTGCTCAACCTTCATACAAACTCGACACATACCATTTTTGGGAAGTCTTAACCCCCACACTGTTCTCTGATCTCTTAAATATTTCTTCATGGCTTTATTAGCCCAGGTATGTGACTATGTTATGATTAATCTGTTTAGGCTCTAGTACGTTAACTGATTCAGAATAGGAATAAAATTAATGTCTGTAGTCTTGGCACCTAAAAAATAGTTTATATCCTTGTAAGTGCTCAAAATTGTTTGTTTAAGGTGTAATCAACTCAAACTGGCACCGGGATGCCTGTAGAGGTACATTTCAAGACAAAGGCAGAAGCACACTAAACATCTGAAAGTAAACTTGGATTCCTGGTTAAAATATTTCTATACATTGGTGTCTTACATGTACACTGCCCTGTATTCAGATGTTTCTGTAGGAGACAATTGTCAAATTAAGGTCAGCAGTTGTAATTATGTCCCATTCTTGAAAAGGGTGAAGGAGAGAAGTTAAAAGGCTGGGATTGGAGTTCCAGACCTGTCATTTTCTGTCTGGATGACCTTTGGAAGAATAATTTCAAGAACAACAACAAATTTCTCGTAACAAGTGCATTAATACCATCATCAATACTATTTTTAATAGATGGGATGGAATTTGTACCATATGTCTCAAACTATGCCAAGCATATAAACTACCTAAACAGTTATTCAACTGTAAAATAAATTGTATTTCTTATTAAACATGGTATACAAAGTACCTTAATCTTTTGTATGCTTTCTCCAAAACCTCCATGGTGTGTAAAGGAACAATTTTACTAAAAATGTAGAAACCCCAGGGAAAAGTTGAGGAGATAATATCAATTGAGAAATTACATTAAAATTTTGGAAAATGGTGAGTATTGGCTAATGTAGCATAGGAGAGAAAGCTGAAATCTGTCAGTTGGCAGTGTTAGGAGCCAATAATAAGCAAGTTTATTTATACTACAAATCCACAGAGAGTCTCAGGAATTGGGGATACCATTTCAATGAAGGCAGGTATCATGGGTGGAAATGAAAGTAGGAAGAATGCTTGAAACTGTTTAAAAAGCACTTAGATCATTTTCTGTTCAAATCCCCTTCTTTACCTTGCACAATAGGTGACTACTTTCTTCTAGGAAGTAGGAAATAATCTATGGAATCTTAAAACTAATGAGCTCTCTGCTTGATAGTACTGAACACAGTTAAGAAGGGCTGAGGGCACGCATTGCATGGAGCACTGGGTGTGTTGTAAAACTATGAATTCTGTTACGCTGAAAAGAAATGAAGTAAAAAAAAAAGTTTAAGATCAATGTGAAAAAAAAAAGAAGGGCTGAGGGCAAGTTTGAATATTAAAACAAGAGAATTAGATGAACATCTCCTTATTAAACTTTGAGACCACATCCTGCTTTTCTCACTTAACTTAGAAAATTCTGAAAGCTAGGGCACCTGGGTGGCTCAGTCGTTAAGTGTCGGCCTTTGGCTCAGGTCATGATGCCAGGGTCCTGGGATCGAGCCCCACATCTGGCTCCTTGCTTGGCAGGAAGCCTGATTCTCCCTCTCCCACTCTCCCTGCTTGTGTTCCCTCTCTCACTGTGTCTCTCCCTGTCAAATAAATAAATAAAAATCTTAAAAAAAAAAGAAAGGAAAGAAAATCCTGAAAGCTAGACTTATACTACCATTAGAAAGAATTATCTGATACAAGAGACAAACCAAACCAAACCAAACTTGATAAATGCTGCTAAATACCAAATGAAGCAACTTTGTATCCACCATGTAAGTAAAACCCATTCATATTTTAGTTTTTCTCATGCCACACATATTCCAATCAGTTTTTAGTTCCTCGATCTTAAATAGGAACAAATACCTAACACATTTGAGAAAATCATCTAAATTTTAAAATAGACAAAAAATGGACAAAAAAAGACAAATATCTATATGTAAGTAGAGCAAAATGAAACACTCTCAGGAGGGACAATTGGGAGAAAACTTCAATAAACATAAATTCATAGTAACTATAGTAACCAAGAGAAGACATGACACCATAACATGTAAGAACCAGAATGCTATAGTTTTTAAAATGGAACATTCAGAGAATTAAATTGTAGGTATTAAAGATTGAAAAAGTAAAATTTAGCAGAAATGAAATGTTATTTGAAAGCCCATTTGAGAAAGTTGAGGTTATGACCCAAAAGGTAAAAGAACAATACAGTAAAAAGAAAAGCTGGTGAATAATGCCAAGTAAATTAGAGAAAGTAGGAATTTCAAAACATGACAAGAGGTAAAATGAATCAGTATATTATCTAAGATATTGCCAAAAAATTTACAATAAACCTTCCCTGAATAGAAGTGACATGAGTGAGATTCCAGATGGAAAGGACCAACCACCGAGAGCTACCCCCCCAAATTACCCAAACAAAATGTGTCATTGTACAATTTTTGAACTCTCAAAGAGACATTGTGAGGGAAAATATCTATATCTATCTGTTACCTATCTGTCATAAAAGTCACCTCACAGAGTTGGTAAGCAGAATGACAAAGCAGTATTTCCCAACTCAAAATTCCACACTGAGACAAACTATTTTGGTACAAGGTAGAACAAAGATGTTTTCAGTTATATAAAACTTATACATTTAACCTTCTATGCACATTTTAGGAAGATTTATTGAGATAGACTCTACTGAAATAAAAGAGTATAAATTAAGAAAGAAAGGTAAATAATTCAACAAATAAAGATTCCCATATTCAAGAGACTCAAAGGGAAATACCAGGATGATGACTATGTAGTAGTTTAGAAAGTTTCCAAAAAAGACCAATTCAGGAAGATGGAGAGCTTTAAATGGGTTCCAGTCAACATTAACTTGGCCCAGGTCAGGGAAGTGTTTCTGTATGAGGATAGGGCAGGAAGTCTCAGAAGTATAAGATCACTTACGATCTTTTATAATGGGAGCTCAATAAATAATGTCTAAAATTATGAAATCAAGAAATAGCAGCACTTTTAGTTATAAATAGAGTCTCCCCTAGGATATGTAGGATACAGGATAATACTTTGGTGGTTCCCTTTTTAACAAAATGTGTGACAAAGTTCATGGGCCCATGTAAGATATCAGGATTTGATTCATTGCAGTTGTAAGAGGTATTTACATTTGGTAAGTGTCACAGTGTCCAGGCATCGTTTTTTCCTGCTCACGTCCAAGAACTATAGCATTGTGTTCTTTATTGCCAGAAACGTGATTCCTGGCTAATTCCGTATGTGCCCACCTCAATAAGAAAAAAAGATAGTGATCCTGTTATTACTCATAACACAGTTTCTTTAGATTCTTCTGTCTATATTGAAACAATATAGATCTTGCTCTACAGTTTCCTAATTCCACTTACTTAATGCTGGTTACACAGTTACTTTCTTTGAATGCTGGTTTCCAGTAACTCTGAAAAGCTGCTAGTGTGTCGCATTGATAATGATCACAAGTGCAATTTTATCCAGAGTACACAAGAGTAGGTGAATGAAAATTAGTTTTCTGGTTTTGTTAAATTTATAACTCAGAATTTTATGATGTAAATATACAAAAACACCTTAATAATTATGTCTTCTATGGAATACTTTAGACTGTTCCTAGGATATGGTCACACCTCTTCCTTCTAGTCTCCGCCGTCCCCAGAGGGTGTTGGATGGATGTGGAAGAGTAGGCCCATTCATCAAAGGACTGCCTGTCTCTTGTTGAGCACAGCTGAAGTCTGACCCTGGAGCATGTTATCTCTTCATCCATTAGAGTCAATTAGAGGAAAGTGCTGAGAAGGTCTTATTGGCATTACAGAGTAACATCTTAAAAATCCTTGGAGGAGATGGCAGAGAACTCCTGCAGGACTACCTGACAGTAGACAGTGCCAGTGGCAAGGGGTAAAGAATTCCTGCCATCATCACCAATACCACATACTTCACATTTGGGTACTGCAGACCTGAAGTAGTGGGACAACTAGAACATAAATGGGGGACATATATTGAAAGGCCTATATAAGCAGGTCTCGGTTAGGGATCAACAGTGGAGAGTTGGAAATCCAGAGTCTGAACTTGCCCTGTGCCTGACATAAATGAAACATTCACCCCAAACCAGCAAGCCATCACTTTCTTGACAGTTCAATCGTACAAGGTTTGAAGAAAGAAATATTTGCATTGTCCAGCAGGAGTGATCTGAGGTCAAGCCACTTTCCTGGAATTAGATCAGCTTGCCTAGTCTAAGGGTGGCAATGGTCTGAAAAATGGGGGTAAGAGCAAAAAACAAACAAAAACCCCACAAAAACTAAAGAATTGAAATATTGAGCTGATTTATTCTTAGAGAGGGGCTAAGGAGGAAGAAATGTAGTTAAGCGATAACGGTTTTTCATAACAAGTTTTACTACATATAAAATACATATTTATGTATATAAATATATGCATATGTACGTACACTATAGTATTCCTTGAGTTCTATGGATCTATTACTTTAAAAATAAACAAATATGAATATATGAAAACAGCTTATTTTTATTTTTTCCCCAGTTTCAAACTGCTATATTTAACCAAGCTTTTAGAGAGCTAAGTGCATTGTAAATTGTTAGAAGAAAAACCAGTCGCTTCTAATTTATATTTAAATTGGCACATTCGTATATCTCATGATTTGTCTCTCAGAAACGTATAAGTCAGTGACCAACAAAGCATGAAATAAAGAGGAGAAAGTTTAGTATTATTTGAAGTATAGAATTGTGGAAGCTAGTATTGGGCCCAAACTGTGACTTCAAGGTTGCTCATCTGTGGTACTCTCGTTTCCAGGCCCCGTCTTACCTTAGGCAACTCTGCTTGCTGTCAATTTAATACCACTAATTAAGACATTAGTCAATTTAATACCACTAATTAAGACAATACCACTAAATAAGACAATAGCTTAAGAAATGTTCTAGTTCCTTGGGTATTTTTATTATAATAAGGGATGTCTTATTAGACAAAAAACATTTTAAACCCAAAAGAAATAATATGAAAGGGGAACTAATTTTGTTGTTGGCAATAGGGTTGATATGTTGAGACCTAGAAATTCTCCATCTACTCACAAGTTCTGCTTTGTAGTTGCCTGCATATTGTGATGCTGATCTTCATACACATCTTTGAGAAAGGGGCCAGAATTCAAAGGTAAAAATCATGCCACACTGAGTAAAGAAGGGTATTTACTTTCCTTCTTCTTCTTCTTTTTTTATTTATTTTTTTTCTGGTCTGTATTTACTTTCATGCAGGCTATAGTGCAGCTAAAGATGTGAGAAATGTTTTAATTATGCATATGTTGTGACATTTCATGGAACTATACAAGGCCACCCTTCCATGTTAGTCCTCACTGAATAAGCTTGTGTAAGAATAGAGCATAGTTTCTTGGCTATGTCTAAGTAAAACTTAACTGTATAAATAATGTGTGCATGCTCACTCAGACACACATATAGTAATATCTTATTAGCTTTGTAGTGTTAGAGATAAGATTGTTCTTTATATGGAATTAAATTTTCTTATATCAGAAATAATTTGTGTTCTTATAAAGCTATTTCCAAACTATAGCACAATTCCTTCTCTTCTAAAACACTAAATTGAACTTTTAAAATATTTCAGTGACACACTTATTTTAATACATGAGTTGACATGATGTGCTATAATTGATACCCTCTGGTTCTTGTCCATTTGATAATACTCAAAGTGGTCCAGAGAACTATGCCATTCCAATGGTTTTCATAACTTTATTTTTTCTCACTGCAAGGCTATCCAATGCCACTTTTCACTTCTGTCAGTATGTTATCTTCTAGCTGTTATTTTTAAAAATTATTTTTTGCATCATTGAATACACAGTAAATGCTCAGTAACTTTTATTGAATTAAAATACATTTCACTGTGGTCCTAGAAAATGCTGTTGCTAAGAAATAATGAACGAATTTTACTGATCACAAATCATTCATTTTTTTTCTTTTAACATGCCAGCTACTTAATATTACTTGATTTGATCTGTTTTAAAAGTAATTCAATTACTGAAGGCTAAAGTCCTTGTAATAAAAATTCAGTTAGTTTTGGTGAGTCTGAGAGTCCAAGTAATCACTCCTATTTGGTTTCCTTTTCTGTTAGTAGCTGGAGTGCTGTCATGCAAAGGGTTGAGTGTTGAAGAGGCTGACAGCATTCATGAGGGGATTTGAAGCTCTCCCTGGATAATCCACAGGATGAGCTCTTGTCTTATAATTGCTGTGACTCTGAAGAACTTCTGGGCCGTAAGGAACATATGTCTGAAGCCATGTCAGTTGGTAGTTAACACTGATCTTTTCATTTCCTTCTGCTGTCATCACAGCCCCTCCTTTCAAAGTAAATTATATTTGAATGTCTACTTTAATGGCTACTCTCCACTCCCTCAAGGTGCTATGCAATTTCACTTAGAAATTAGAAAACTGAAAGGCAGAAGACCATTTTAAAGATAGTTTATTGTATGGCCTCATGTTTTAAGGGCCCTGAAATCCTGGTCTCCAAGCAATCAAGGCAGTCATGTTGGACTTTATGGTTACCCTAGGCATAACTCTTTGATGTATTAAAGAGTATTTTTATCAAATTGACATCTGCTGTTTCAATGATACAACATGGACATTGTAGGCTTGTATTCAAAATGGAAATTGGATTTTATTACATTGAAAATAAGGGCCAGAACAGTAATGACCACATTAATGACTTTGAATAATCTCTAGTTATAGTTCTAAAATAATAGCTCTGAGAATACTTGCCATGATAGCAAAATACTGTTTTACTAGTAAGAATGATGACATCAATCTTAACTTGAATGACTGTTTTAAAAAGCTAACAATAGACCAAAAAGACTTGCAACAGTTTTACTCTGCATGTCAGCTGGAAGAATTCCTCATACACATTTGTAATAGATGCTTCTTTCTCTAGTCTTAAACTCTGAGAGACTATATCCTATCAATAGTTTATCTCCAGAATCAAGCTAGTTCCTGATAATATTGCACATAGTATTTGTTTAACTGAGCATACATATTCATTTGAATACTAACATACCAGTCCAGTTTCCTCCGATAAAGAAAAACCCAACTGGTTCAGTTATTATTATAATACAGTTATAATACTCTGGTTCAGAGTATTATTTAATGAGTTTTTCTTAACTTCCCTTTCCTGAGGCATTTTTGATTCAACTGATATACACTATTTTAAATGTTAATTTTACATGAATTAATTTTTACTGAGGGGCCATCTCTTCCCATAAGATACAGAACTACAAAACTTAAAACCTACTCATGAAAATTATACAGCAAGGGATAGACCAGCAAAAATGCCTGTGACTAAACTGATATTCAGTCAGATTGGTTTTTGTCTGGAATTTCAAAAAGCAATCCAAAGAATGAGGAATAATTGATTACAATTGGGAACAAAACAAAAAAGATAAACATGAAAAATGGGAAAAAAATATTGAGTCCTGGAGTAAATTATATTGCAAAAAGCATGACAATATAACCTAGATACTCAAGCCACTTAGTATTCTGAATAACCTTTCAGAAAGCTCATAGCATTTATAAATCTCTGGAAAATTTTCGCATCTCTGGGGAACTCAAATTAGCTACTGTTTCTGGGATCTCAATGATATGTGATTGGTTGGTTTTTCCATGCACTTGTGAAAACAGAGAAATGATCAAAATTCCTGCTTAAATTTATGTTGAATTTTCCATAATTTGGAGTTCACCAGTAAGTCTATTCCCTGGTTTTAAAAGAACAGAAGGAAACTGTCTGGGGAAAAAAAAATAACTTCTTTCCTTTTTTGACAATAGTTTTAGTCAGATATAGTTCACATAACATAAAATTCACTTATTTAAAGTGTACAATTCAATGATTTTGAATTGCCTGGTATATTCAGAGGTATGTAACCATTACCACAATCAATTTTAGAATTTTTATATGGAAGAGATAGAGATGAGACATCAAGAGACACTTATATCATTCATATCCCTATTCTAGGAAGTAACTAAACCCAGGCCTGCACTTAATCTCCTGAAAGATAATAATTTCTTCAGTTTTTACTTTAATAAATTCAGGATGGGTTTGATGTTTTGGGATTAAGGGTCATAACTCATTAATATGTATATTGAATGTTCATAAATTATCCAGGCTTCAAACATCATTTCCTTTCAATCCACAAATAAAAGTAACCTGAACTATAATTTCTGATACATTTACAAAACAAGTTTGTTCATATGAGGCTACTTTCTTTTCTGTAATGAATGTCTGCATGTTTCACAGATCTGTTCTGTTTGTCATCACAATGGTAGTGAGAATTCATCTTGTAATTCATTTACCCAGTTTACTATATCAACTTAACCCTTTCCCCAAATGTGGCATAGCTACTATTCCTTGTTTCACCAGATGTATTCAACAATACTCTGTAATGTTTACACAAACCCTTCTAGAGTCTTGGGGTAACACAAATAAATTGCCATGTGGAAAGAAAGAAAAAGCCTAGGGGAAGTGAACTATTAATGGGTTCAGGCATTCATAAACTGCAAATCTCCTCATGAGGTTTCTTACTTTATTTTTTTCCCTCCTTAATCCAGCCTGCCTTCATAATTCAGGCCCACAAACTAGAACCATGCCTTTTATTTTCCTTCTTGCAGTTTTTACCCAGAGCCCCATTTGTTTCTTTAAATTGAAAAGAAAGGAAATTTCTCTACCTATAGTCTTAGATTTTGATCCTGTTAAATATTGTTAGATGCAAGGTTATAAAAATTCAAGAACCTTTTACAATATTACCCACAATATTTCAGTTCAACCATGTCAGAATATCTTTGCTTCAGAATAACATTTTGGTTTTACCTTTACTTGAACAAATTGTGCTTAAAAATATTTGAATGGGAGTATGGGGGATAATGGAAGCTGTCTGATTTTAAATTCCTACACACATTCATCCAAGTCTGTAAGAACACAGAAAAATACATGGACCATATTTTTAACAATCCCAGAACTCAGAGAATAACACAACCTTCAAATTACCTATACACAGGGAAATAAATGCCTCAATCTAAAAGAGACCTTACCATAACTTCAAACCAGACAGTGCAAGAAGGAAGGATGTCAGAGTCCATGAAGAAGGGGAGGGAGCATTAAAAATAAGGTGAAATGCAAACATAATCAATGCCAGGGAAAGAAAGTCCAATAGTAATCACAAACTAATGAGTATACTTTTGTACCTAATAAGGAATGGTTTAAAATTGAAGGTGTGGAGTATTATCTTTGAGGAAGTATGAGTTCTGGGTATAATCTAGTAAATAAAGAAGATGTGATTAACCTTGGAGCCACAGCATTGAATGAAAAGAAGGAATAAGGAGAGCAAAATTAAGGATTCTAAAGAGATAAAATAAGAAGCAAGTAAGTCTGATTCTACTCCCCCCATCAAATATCTTTAATTAAAGGAAATGTAGTCTCTTTTTTTTTTAAAGATTTTTTTATTTATTTGACAGACAGAGATCACAAGCAGGCAGAGAGGCAGGCAGAGAGAGAGGAAGAAGCAGGCTCCCCGCAGAGCAGAGAGCCCGATGCGGGGCTTGATCCCAGGACTCTGGGAGCATGACCTGAGCTGACGGCAGAGGCTTCAACCCACTGAGCCACCCAGGCGCCCCATGTACTCTCTTTAATTAAGAAAAGAGGGCACTTGTAAACCAGGAAACTTCCAAAAATGACTAAGTATAGGGAATTCCAGAAAATATAAATCAAAATATTACAGTTGATGTTTTCTCAAAAAATAACTTTTTTTTTGAGAGAAGGGGAAGAGAGAGTGAGTGGGCAAGGGGGCAGAGGAAGAGAGAGAGAATCTTAAGCAGGCTTTACGTCCAACATGGAGCCCAGCTTGGGGTTCCATCTCATGACCTCAATATCGTGACTTGAGCCAAAACCAAGAGTTGGAGGCTTAACTGACTGAGCTAAATAGGTGCCCTCAAAAACAGCTATTAATTAGAAGAATACTGTATTAGAACACTTCAAATGAAATTAAATCTTGCCTGTGAAGACTTTTTGGTTATAAAAATATACCTGGAATGAAAAATTCAAAAATTAAAACAGTAGTGAATAAAAATATGAATAAATTTAACAGTAGTTGATTAAACTTAGGGAAAAATAATAAAAAGGGAAAATAATTTTAGAAATAAACATTTAATGCAAATGTGCAAGGAAGAAAAATATTTGTATGAAAATTTAATAAGACTAATAAAGAAAAGTAGGAAGGTAACCACAGGAATAAAAATCATTGAAGAAGAGAGTAAAGAAGTAAACAAAAGACATGTACAGAATATCCAGCAAATGAATGTTGGAGTAGCTGAAGAGAAAATCAAAACTAAATTAAATAGGGGCACCTGGGTGGCTCAGTGAGTTAAAGACTCTGCCTTTGGCTTAGGTCATGATGCCAGGGTCCTGGGATCCAGCTCCACATGGAGCTCTCTGCTCAGCAGGGAGCCTACTTTCTCCTCTCTCTCTCTGCCTGCCTCTCTGCCTGCTTGTGATCTCTGTCTGTCAAATAAATAAATAAAAATCTTAAAGAAAAACTAAACTAAGCAGAATAATGGAAAAGATATTTAAAGTATAATCTAAGGAAACTCCTGGAAATAAAAGAAGACTTTAGAGAGAACCTGGGAGGCTCATTTGGTAGAGCATCTGACTCTTGGTCTCTGGTCTTGATCTCAGGGTTGTGAGTTCAAGCCCTGCGCTGGGTGTGGAGCCTACTTAAAAATAACTAAGTACAGATAAAAGAAGACTAGGAACTATTCATTGACACCAGAACAATCAATTTTTGAGACATATCATACTAAAACTATATAAATTAAAGTATTGAAAAAAGTCCTCAGTGCTTCTAGACAGTAAGATCAAAAAACATACAGGGGGAAAAAGACTTGTTTTTATTAAAAAATGTACAAAACAAGTCAATAGTAAAGCACTATTTTCAATAAATTTAAAGAAAAATGAACCAGAGATTTTATATCAAGCCAAGCTCTCTTTCAAGTATGAAGGACACAGAAATAAGGGTGCTACCTTCAAGAACTCCAGATTATATTATACATGTGCTCTGTATGTTCTCAGGTACAGTACCTGAGAATTCCACCAGAAGGTGAGTGCCACCTAACCATAATCTGGGGAAACTGAAAAAAAAAATTAAAAAAGAGAGACTATTGGATCATTTATTATTTTAAATTATAGAGCCAAGACTCAATCAAAGGTGGTAACATAGATAAAAATAAATATTATATAAACATTACATTGTTTGACAATAGAAAAAATGCTACTAAATATGATCAGAAGGGAATGAAAAGGTGAAAGAGATTTAAATCACTGTGTGCTTGTTAGGTAATGTGTGGGAATCAAAGAATACCCTTATATATTGGCAGACAAAAGATTAAAAAATTAAAGCTGATATTAATAGACATATAACCACTAATACCAATGTACCTACTCAAAAAAATTTTTAAAAAAGATGATAAATATGTATCAAAGAAAATACACAGTAAAAACTAGAACTTTTGGGGGACTTTGCTCTTCCCACCTTTAACTGTTTTGTGTTGTAGGATTAAAGAAATGAATATGCTAATTATGAATCATGGAACACTACATCACAAACTAATGATGTACTGTATGGTGACTAATATAATGAAAAAAGTAAAAGAAGAAACGTTTAAAAAAATGAATATTGAAACTTTGGGGAGCTTGCATCTTTTAAATTTTTAATTTTAGAGAGAGAGAATGCTCTTGTGGGGGGGAGGGCAGGGGAGAGAGATTCTGAAGCAGACGCCCTGCTGAGTGTGGAACTGTACCTGGGGCTCAGTTTCAGAACCCTGAGATCATGATAGAGCCAAAATCCTGATTTTGGCTAGCGCTTAACCAACTGAGCCACTCAGGTGCCCCAGGGGCTAAAATTTTTAAAAGCTACATGATATATTATGAACTTACTATAGTTTGTGAGTTCCTATTGACCATGATGAAGGTGAAAGATGAAAGCAATTTTTTTAATTTCATTTTTTTCCTTTTTATTTTTTTTAAGATTTTATTTATTTATTCGACAGATAGAGATCACAAGTAGGCAGAGAGGCAGGCATAGAGGGGGGGGGGAGCAGGCTGCCTGGTGAGCAGAGAGCCTGATGCGGGGCTTGATCCCAGGACCCTGGGATCATGACCTGAGCCGAAGGCAGAGGCTAAACCACTGAGCCCCCCAGGTGCCCCAAAGCAATTTTTTAAAGAAAAAATTTTCTTAAGTTTTCAGTGATACCAAGATTTCATTTGAGAGAGCTGAGAAGTGACCATTGAGTTTTGTAATGAAAAGGTCATTCAGTGGAATGATTGATTCGATAAAACTAGATTTCATGAGAAGTAAATAATTAGAGATGATAATTGGAGAGCTGTCTTTAAAAATTTGACAGTGAGGAAAAATAGAAAGCTTATAAGTTGATGCTGAGGCTTTTTGTTTGTTTGATTTGAATGATGGGTCATGCCATTGTTTCGAGTACATATACTTCTTTCAATACTAATGTCTTTTTAGTAGTTATTATATTTTATAACTACTGAGCAGCTAAATGTGTGAAGTTTAGAATACTTCAGAAGATCTCTTTCTCACTGGATTCAGAATAAGTATTTTAAGATCAGGTCCTCCATTATTCCACTTTTCCATGGAACCAGTGTTCTTTAAATATATAAGGGTTTTACTAATTTCAATCTTTTTGTGGTTACACTAAAATAATCAGTCTTTAGTAAAGACACAGAGATTCAAATTATAAAATGAAAATAAATCATGCAGCTTAAAGGCACAAATAACATTAAGAATTCAATAAAACAGGTATGATGGTGTAAAGAATAGTTTCTATATTTATGGTTCAGAATGTCAGTTTTGGAATACTGTGTGACATTGGTCAAAATACTAAAGTTCCTCAGTGTCTTAATTTTTTACAGAATGCTTTCCTAATTTGCTAGGAGAAACACATGAAGTAAGTTCTTTGAAAGTAATTTTGAAAGTGCTAAAGCCTTATAAGATACTAAGATTAGCATAAGACTCAAAGTCTAAAGTAACTTTGTCATAGTGATGTAGTATAAACATAGTTACTGTATTCTAGAGTTTTGAAAAACATAGGGAAGGCAGCACTTAATATAGAAAGATAAACTAAAAGGAAATGGAATTGATCGGTGACCGTAAAACACATAAAAAGTCCTCTTGTAAAAACAAAATACAATCTGTTATGGGATACTAAAATATAGTATAGATTTCAGATTTCATTATAACTGCATCAATGGTTGACAAAATCAAATTCATCACATTGAAAACCTGTAGCATGCTATTCAGGCATATCATTCAAGTTGGGTCACTTTTCTCCATATTTACTGCCCCTTCATTCATGTCCTTCCTGTGTTTAGACTGAACTGTTATTGTAAGCCCTTATTTCAGTTTCCTCCCCAAGTTAGTATCTTTAAACAAAAATATAAGAATTTCTCATTTCTTATTTAAAATATCTCCAACTGCATGTTGCCTATATATTTTTTATTAACATATAATGTATTATTTGCTTGAGGAGTATAGGTCTGTGATTCATCAGTCTTACACAATTCACAGCACTCACCATAGCACATAGCCTCCCCAGTGTCCATCACCCAGCTAACCCAACCCACCCCTCCTTTACTCCAGTAACTCTCAGTTTGTTTCCTGAGATTAAGAGTCTCTTATGTTTGTCTGCCTTTCTGGTTTCATCTTGTTTCATTTTTCCTTCCCTCCCCTATGATCCTTTGTCTTGTTTCTCAAATTCCTCATATCAGAGAGATCATATGATAATTGTCTTTTTCTGACTGACCTATTTCACTCAGCATAATACCCTCTAGTTCCATCCACATCATTACAAATGGAAAGATTTCTGGTGGTGGGGCAGTGGGGGGTTGCCTATATTTTAAAATGTAAAATGTCCCTTTCTGGTACATAAAATCTCACCAGAAAATATTTCTCATCAATGTTTTCCATGGGTCTAACTTCGTTTTTAACTTTTTACTTTTACATAGGTACACATTCATGTTAGTGTTGTTGTTTTAATCTGCAATTTTGACCCTCTTTATATGCCACTGTAATTATCTACAATGTCTTCCTCCTCTTTTTCTCCTGAAAAACTCCTACTCACTCTTTCAGACCCAGTTCAAGAGCCAGTTCACAGAGAGGCTCTCTCCAACTCTGCAATACTTCTCTTCTCTGTTAATAATTACTACAATCACACTTCCAGAGTTGTGTTGTGGTATCTATTTAAATGATTTTGTTTCTCACTAAATTGTGACTTCCTTCACTAGAGATGGCAGTTGATTCATAACTTGTGTTTAATACCTAAAACATAATTGATGGATAAATGAAAGAACAGATGAAAGAACGGGAATGGGCGCCTGTGTGGCTCAGGGGGTTAAGGCCTCTGCCTTTGGCTCAGGTCATGATCCCAGGGTCCTGGGATTGAGCCACACATTGGGCTCTCTGCTCAGCGGGGAGCCTGCTTCCCCCTCTCTCTGCCTGCCTCTCTGCCTACTTGTGATCTCTGTCAAATGAATAGACAAAATCTTAAAAAAAAAAAAAAAAGAAAGAAAGAACGGGAATATGATAAGCTTACGACCTGGGACCGAGGATTTAGTCTACTCTGTACATCAGCCATGTAGTAGGGATAGTTCAATTAATTTATTCTTTATCTTTATCAGGTGGGACCTAAGGAAAACCTGGAACTCTTATTGCAGATGTCTGAGAGTAACCCACATAGTGTTTGTCATGGAATATTCAAAGATGATACTATTTGTTATTGAAATTTGCTTTCTTCCGCCTCATTTATATGCAGTTAAAAATAAGTGTTCTTACTTGTAATGTACAGTTGTAAACTCTCATCAACTTAGTAAAAATTTTATTCAGACAGTGTGAAATCTACCTGAATATAATTACCAAACTTCCTCTGCTGCAGCATGGACACTTGCACAAACTATACTCCCTAGAGAACTATCTTAATAGGGTTTAGTTATTACTATTACCTACCTTCAAATCCCTCCCCTAAAAATAGCTAGTGCTTTTAAATAAATGAGAAAGAATTTTATTTTAAAATAATTTTTGTCATTCTGGTCTACTTTAATTCCTGGATTTAGGGTTAGTGCTTAAATCTGCATATATTCCAGGCTCCTACAAATTTAAGACCAATCTGGCAACAAGAAAAAAAAAAAAAAGTTTCCTGCCTGCAAGCTAGTGCAGTCAAAATGTTAACAAGGATCCCTGATTCAATAAATAAGGGTTTCCTTACCAGCAGTAAAATTTCTAGAAACTCCTGCTGTGTAAGCTAGAAGGCTTCAAGCTGAGCTCTTTTTTTAGAGGCAAGTTGCCCTTAGATAAATTACACTGATGACTAAGTAAAACCCAGGTAATGTGAGACTAGAGTATAGCTAACATTCTTCATGTCATGCACCATTATCAGACTCAATGAAGCAAACCTTTGGAGATCAAAGAATAAACCTTGTCCTCACTGCTTTTTTGCTGTGTTGAAAATTTTAACTGCTGGTTAGTCTATTTTTAACTTATTTAAATGGAGCCAACTGCTTCCTAGCTCAGAGGGTGCTGAGCTGAAAAACACTGCCTGGTTTGCATGGTCTGTTCATCTAAGGGCTGAATGCCCTAGATTTCCTAGGGCAGACTGTTTTTAGGACTTACAGGTTTATGACCCGGTTTATATTCATTGACTTCAATGGAAAAAAACTTGAAATCAATCTTGTCAGAGAGAAAAGTCATATTAGGTGACACCAGACTGAAAAGCTTAAATGAGAATCGGAATTTCAAGCTAATATGATACGTCATAAACAGCTGTACTAGACATGATAAATACACATGATAAAAAATTAACAAAAATTAATAAATTATACAGTAGTGCCTATTCTGGATTAATTATGGAGTTGTAATGATATTAAGATGTAATTAAGCTAAAAAGACTGATTTGCTACTTTGGCCAACTGTCCATCCTTAGAGGGTCTAAATTCTGTGTAAAGTACCAAAATTTGTCTGTAGTCTAAGACCACAGATAATCCCTTACTTAGAATTGATGTCCAGGGGCACCTGGGTGGCTCAGTTGGTTGAGCCTCTGCCTTCGGCTCGGGTCATGATCCCAGGGTCCTGGGATCGAGCCCCACATCAGGCTCTCTGCTCAGTGGGGAGCCTGCTTCCTCCTCTCTCTCTGCCTGCCACTCTGCCTACTTGTGCTCTCTGTCAAATAAATAAATTAAAAAAAAAAAAGAATTGATGTCTGGGGGCACCAGGGTGGCTCAGTTGGTTAAGAATCTGCCTTCCACTGGTACTGGGATAGAGCCCCACATGGGGCTCTTTGCTCAGTGGGGAACCTACTTCTCCCTCTGCCTGACATTCCTCCTACTTGTGCTCTCTCTGTCTCTCAGACAAATAAATAAACAAAATCTTAAAAAAAAAAAAAGAATCAATGTCTGTTAAACATGTGACCAGTTTTCAGAGTGGTACCAGGCACAGGGTAGTCTCTCAATAAATAAATAGGGAATAATTAAGTGAATGAATGCTGGTTTTATGAACACTGGATCCAAGAAGCCAGGCTATCAGTGTAAGACCATCACCTCTACAGTACATGGAGTACATAAACTTGCGCTCAAAAAACCAAACCAAAAACCAAACAAACTCTTATAATTAAGTTGGGGAGACTAATTGCATATTTATTAAATGGCAGTAAGCAATTAAGGTTAGTAGTTAAAGGGATTTTTAACATAAATTCTAAATTATTCAATGGCTCTTTAAAATCCCATCATACCTACTGCCTTGTGTATCAATCTTTACCTTGCTAGTCAATGTTACTTTCTCCCAATTACTTTGATGAAATCTCTACCTCTGCCAGACTAACTTCCCCATTTCTGAGTAAGCCTCTGCTTTCTTTCCTTTTCCTCACTGATCACCTGTTTTCTCTACTCAGAATACTTTTCTGCTACCTAGCAGTTTTAAAATCTTTTGTGTTTTTCAAGAATTAGCTCAATTCCAAACTCTTCTGTTAAATTTTTTTCTTTCATTTACAGATTTCAGAAGTCATTCTGAGCTCCAGTATTATTCATTTGGGCTAATATTTATGTGTCCTTAGCATATATTATCTTTTTTTAACTTTTGTTTTTGAAAGTTCATACTATAATAATTTGGACAATATGTGTATGTTTGTTTCACTTATTCAATAAATATTTTGCTTTTCTCTTTTAAAATGTTAGCATTTCTCAAGATGCTTAACACATAATCTCAACATTAAAATACTGAAAACTTGTTATATTTGTGTAATTCTGCATTTAATTGAAACTTCCTTAAACAACAATCTCTTCTAAAGACTTTGTAGAAAAAGTTAGACTCAGCGTCCTGAAAGCATCCCAACTGTGAAATTTGCTCAGGTACAAAATAAACTCTCAAAGGAGCTTAGGGAGCTCCTTTGTGAAGCCTTCTTTCAAATGTTTCAGGCAAACAGTTCAAAAGTGCCTATTAGGGAGCAATTCTGCTTTGCTAGGCTAATGACCTAATAGAGGAATAATGTTCTGTCAGTTTGAATACAGCCTACTGTCATCCTAACAGTCTGAAGGTAGGGATTATCTGTCTGTTTTACCACTGAATCCCTAGAGGTTAACAAAGTGGCTTGAACATAGCAGATGCTCAATAAATATGTGCTGACCAAATTAAATTGTCTTAATTTTTTTTTTGCCCGTCATTTATTCATTGGAATATTTAAATTAATTAGAGTGTTGACAATGAATTTTTTTTTCTTTTTAATTCAGTTAAATAGGTTTTCAATACATCATTGGTACAAGACTTTGTGCTAACAAAAAAAGTCTTAATTTGTTGAATCTTTGGTAATACTTGTTTTTCTTTTATTCATTCAACTAGCATTTAATAAGGTCCATTCAATACACAGCATTGAGCTAGGAAATGGGTATATAAAGTGGAAATTAAGGCATTATCTGTAAGTAAGATTACAGCTCCAGGATAAACAAAATCCAAAAGAGAATTATTCCATAATTAATTGCAAAAGATAATACATGCTATTATGAAAAACATGAAGGTAATTCATTGAGTGTGGAGCACAAGGAGATACCAGGAGATGGGGAAGGAAAACTTCCTCAAGGGAGGGTACTGAATTTGTAACTTGAAAATGAGGTAAAATTAAGTAAAGGTATAAGGGAAGTATTTTCTGGTAATAATGGGGAATTATGTTATATAGTCATCCTAAGGTAAGAAAGCATTTGGGATGTTGAAAAAAATGAGAGAAGAAAAATGTGGTTAAAGTGTTAAGAGCAACAAGGCTGGCACCAGGTAATATTGGAAATATAGGTGAGTGGCTATGCATACAATGCAGACCTTTTAAGTCATTTTTACTTTATGCAAAGAACCACTGAAAATTTGGGGGCAATGTGGTGAAGTGATCAGATTTACATTTGAAAAAAAATATGTGCTAGATGGAGAGTGACTGTGAAGGAATGATGGTGTTACTTTTATATTCTGATGGCAAATAATAATAGCTTCTATCAGGATCTTGACAGTACAGAGAAGGGAGAATTTATGGTGTTTAATGGGTTGTGTATTTAAAGTTTGAAGGGGAAAGAGGTCTAAGATAAGTTTGAAATTCTGGAGTAATCATTTTAAAAGGAATAGATGTGCATATTGAGCCAAAGCCTCCTAATGTTCATGAACTAAAATGTTCTCTCTCTTGGAATATATACTTACTGAGTCATAGAGTAGAGACATATTCAACTTTCTGGGGTGATATCATTTTCACTCCTAAATGGTCACACTGTTATTAATTTTAATAACAGGTTTGAAGGTTCATTTAATGCCAAATTCTTGGCAATGTTTAGTACTATAAAGCATTTTACTGTTGCTTTTCTGGTGGAATGGATATAAGGTAGTATCTCAATGTGATCTTAATTTGAATTTCCCTATTAAAGAAGTTATAGGGCACCTGGGTGGCTCAGTAGGTTAAGTGTCTGACTCTTGGTTTTGACTCTGGTCATGATCTCAGGGTTGTTAGATGAAGCCCCACTTCAGGCGTCAGGCTCAGCAGGGAGTCTGGTTGAGATTCTCCTTCCCTTTCCTTCTGTCTCTCCCCCGTACTCCTTCGGTCTCTCTTTCTCTCTCTCTCTCTCCAAAATAAATAAATAAATAAAAAAGAAAAGAAAAGAGGTTATGTGCCATTTAACATTTTTATTAATCATATTTTGTATAAATTAGCCATTTCTCTATTTAATTATTTGTAGTTAATACTCATTTTCTGGTTTGTCTTTTAATGTTTTTATGGTATTTTCTGATCAACAGAAGTTTATTATATATACATGAATTTATCAATCTAGAAATCTCCCATTTGTGCTTAGTATTCTGTGTTTTAAGTAATGCTACCTTATTCTAATATCACAGATATTCTATCATGTCTTCTAAAAGTTTTAAAGTTTTCCCTTTATATATAAATAATACGCATAGAAATAATTTCTGCATAAACATCTTCTTTTTCTTCTTTTTTTTAATTTTAATTTTTTCAGTGTTCCAAGATTCATTGTTTATGCACCACACCCAGTGCTCCATGCAATATGTGTCCTCCTTAATACACATCACCAGGCTAACCCATCCCCCCACCCTCACCCTTCCAAACCCTTTATTCCTTTCTCAGAGTCCGCAGTCTCTCATGCTTCATCTCTCCCTCTGATTTCCCCCAATTCACTTTTCCTTCCCTTCTCCTAGTGTCCTCCACGTTATTCCTTATGCTCCACAAGTAAGTGAAACCATATGATAATTGACTTTCTCTGCTTGATTTATTTCACTCAGCATAATCTCCTCCAGTCCCATCCATGTTGATACAAAAGTTGGGTATTCATCCTTTTCGATGGAGGCATAATATTCCATTGTATATATGGACCATATCTTCTTTATCCATTTGACTGTTGAAGGGCATCTTGGTTCTTTCCACAGTTTGGTGATTGTGGCCATTGCTGCTATGAACATTGGGGTACAGTTTAAAAGAAGGATAGTAGTTAGGATCGAATAGTTAAAACATAGAAAGTAAAAAGAATAACAACATTTTCAATTATTAAATAAGATACTTAGGAATAAATATTTTTTCTTATTTGAGATAATTCTATAATTCTTGTAGTAGGTTGAAAAATGGTCCCCCAAAACATATCCATGTCCTAATCCATGAAACCTATGACTGTTACTTTATATGGTGAAAAAGGGTTCTTTGTGATGTAATTAAGTAAGGATTTTGAGATGGGGAAATAATCCCATATTACCAATGTGAGCCCTAAATGCAATTACAAATGTCCTTAGAAAAGAGAAAAAGAGATTTGAGGCATATGTGAAAAGTCAGTGTGACTGAGGAGACAGAGAGAGGAATGACTCAGTCATAAGTCAAGGAATGCCAACAGCCACAAGTAACTAGACGAGGTATGGAACAGATTCTCCCTTAATGTCTCTGGAGACAGTATCTTCTTGTTGAGACCGTGATTTCAGCCTAGTAATAATAGTTTCAGACTTCTAACCTCCAGAATTGAGAGAAAACAAATATCTTTTGTTTTAAACAACACAGTTTGTGGTAACTTCTTACAACAGTCACAGGAAACTTAATTTCTTTAGTTCTCGTTTCTTATTCTTATTTAGAATAATGTTTGTTATAAAGTTTTAATTAAATACAGTATATAAGGTTAAGAATGTAGGGTCTATTATTAGTGTGCTAAAAGTTTTCATAAGGAATGGGTGATCAATTAAAATAAAATAATTTCTGCATTAACTTTCTCTTTTTATCTATTAGTAGCACATATTACAAACACATATCCAAATATTCTTCTAAGAAAAATTACATTTATTTTCCTAGTATAAACTCAACTTGAGCATGATGCATGATCTTTTCAATACATTACTTGATATTATTTGCTAATATTTATTTGGACTTTTTGCATCTATATTTATGAGTGAGATTGACCTATAATATTCTGTGTAATATTCATTACAAGAAAGTATTGTACCTAACTGGTTTTAGTATATAAGACATACAGCTTGGAAATTAGAGATTTGTTAGAGATTGTTGTCATTTTCAGTCTGTGGAAAGTTTGTATAGTAATGAAAAATCAGTTTCCAGGCCAGTTTTAAATTATACCCAAGAAAAGTGATATCAGTGTCCAAAACATAATTTTGATAGCACTGAACTTAACAGTGTGTGCATGGGTATGTGTGTTTAATTGTACTACATGTAGATCAAAATTTTATTCCATTTAAATCAGGGCTAAACCTGAATGTAACTCCTTTACCAAACAGATGACTTCACCTGATTTCCTTATAACATGATGACTGGACTCAGACAAATAGTCTACTAATATTTGCTATGACCTCTGGTCATATAAAGTAATGGTACTTGTTTGGGGTATTATCTTTATGAGATACTTCAGCCAATTGTAATCATGGAGAGATAGTCTTGCATAATATAAGAGCACTGACTTTAAAGGCTGACTGACTGGGTTTAGATTTCAGATATTTGTATTACTATGTGACTTTGCACAAGTTACTTCATCTCTTCAAGACTCAGTTTTCTCATTTATAAAATGGAAATAATAATCCTAGTTAGTTCTTCATATGTTTGTTGTAAAGCTTGAGTGAATGAATACTATTTTTTGAAACAGGAAGGATTTTATAAACACGAGTGACTAATGTTTTTATAAATTTTAAATCATTTTTTTCTAAAAATATTAAAACATTTCATATCAGTTTTCCTGCCCAGTGTCAAAACCTTGTGTACATGGTGGGTAACTTCTCATTTCATGTTTGGAATGATTGAATTTTGGAAGTTTGTGATGTGATAGAGAAACTAGTCCAAGAGAGGCAAAATGCTAATTAGAAGCCAGATATTACTCCAAGGTGTGACTTTTTCTATCTTACACTCCACTTATGGGTATCAAATTTAAAAAAGAAGAAAACTGCATTTAATGTGTGATTTGCCTTTTGATCCATATGTTTTCTCAGATTCTGTCTTGAAATCAATGTACTTGATGAAATCACTGATGATTAATACTGTGCTTAATTATGTATCCTTTCATTTTAAAGGTTTAAATAGAATAAATTAAATTATAGACAGAAAAAATGTGACATAATGTTTTTGTTATTATAAGAGACTTCTCATTTCAGTTCTTCCTCTTTATTTCTTAGCTGGTTAAATACATTTTTATAGCATGCAGCATGGACCTGAGACTTACTTCTCTTACAATTATCAGATAATTTCCCATGAATTATTAATTTGTCTCTAATTTTAATATATGGATTATTTTCTGATGTGATATAACTATATATCCACCTTGTAAATTATAGATAATAATTTCATAACTTTACACTTGCACATTAAGTAATAATGAGTAACAACATATTCCTCTAAAAGAAGGATGGGTGAGGATTCCAACACTTTAAGCACAGTCTATCACATTTTTTTTCCAAATGGAATGTTACTTTTTTGGTCAATCAGGGCACATCTGGCAAAAATATTTTTATTGCACATAACTATCTCAGTCTCCTCTCAAACTAAACTGGCTGCTGCTCAATATCTAAAATAGGATATGTACAAACTAACTTGCCAAGAAAGTAGGAAATATATATATAATTTTTTTGGATGTGGCATCTGAAGAAAATAATGTAAATTCTTATGAGCTCTTTGTTACATGATTATTTTAAAAAATGCCTATGTAAAATCTTGTGCCAAATAGAACAGAAACAAAATTCTCTCAACTCACTGTGATTCAAAATAATCGTCAAATATTTCATAGACTTTAGATTTTACTCAAGTAAGCTTTTTGTGATTTATGGGATGACTTGATTTTTTTTTGCCCCAAAATAAGAAGGAAGAAAGGAAGAAGGAAGGAATGAGGGGAAAAAATAATTTCTATAGTGATTTATTTCCCCTTCAAAGTACAGAACATACATGAAAATGGATAAATAGATTATTTTAGTTTTTTGCTAGTGAAATAGAAAATAATAATAATATAGTCAACTGGACAAAGATTTTGATGCTAATTTTTCTGCTTCAGATAGAAAGCACAGTTATAAAAACAGTGCATTAGCAACAAAATAACATTAGTGCACTGATAGATTTATCTGAGGACTACAGGAGATTATGTAGAGTTCTTAGTATAGTGCTGATATTTAATTGTCATTAATAAATTCAGATGTTAATAATTATGTTAATAATAATATTGGGAGGAGATGGAGGTTCTTGAAAGCTTTTGCAAAGATATTTGAAAAACCAAAGATATAATAATTGGGAGGGAATTTTCCTGAGAGGTAAGTTGATTTTAGAGAAAGTGAAGAACTTTCCCGAACAAATCAGTAAGAAGATTTTTAAAAAATATTTTATTTATTTATTTGACAGACACAAGTAGGCAGAGAGGCAGGCAGAGAGAGAGGAGGAAGCAGGCTTCCTGCTGAGCAGAGAGCCCAATGCAGGGCTCGATCCCAGGACCCCAGGATCATGACCTGAGCCAAAGGCAAAGGCTTTAACTCACTGAGCCACCCAGGCACCCCAGTAAGATTATTAATTAATGTTTACTTCTGTGAAGACTTACAATCTACTTTCAAAAATGAGATAAATGTGCTTGAAAAGATAAAATAAATTTTAGAAGATGATAATATATGCCTGCTACTGCTATATTTCAGAACATCAGGCAATACATACTGTCAAAGAAAACCATAGCTGGACAATAATTAAAGTGGTAAAATAGAATTTATTCAGGACTTGGAATATGGGGAAAGAGACCTCAGTATACAATTGGGCTCCATTCTGAATACAAAGAAAAATAAAGACTTATAGTTAAAGAGTGTGTGGTGGGGTGGTCAGTGAATGAAAAAGTACTAAAAGGTAATTCTTTACTATAGTGACCTCACAGAATTCTTGCTGAAAGCAAGCAGGGTAGTCATATTCACCTGGAGGTTGGTGGGGAATAAGGAATTTGGTCAAATATCAGGGGTTATCAGATATTAAGGTGAGTAATTTATAAACTAACTTTAACAAGATTCTTGCTAAAATGGAACAAAAAAGTTCAAAAAGTCCAGACCCAGCTGGGGAGAAGTTTCAGAAGACTCTGACTAAAGTTTGGTCAAGGAGAGACCCTTTGTAAATGCTACTTATGAGTTTTTAGGTCTTTGAAATTGGATTAACACAGCTAAAAAAAAAATTATCCTGAAGAAATTGGATTTAGGCTGAACCATGATGGATGATCAGAGTCACATCTGAAGAGAGGTGATTTTGAGAACAGTTATGAAAAATACTATTAGAAATTAAAATCATCCAGATAGGCAAAAAATGGAAGCTGCCATAACATGAGAGGAGGATAATAAGGAGTGGCTGATGAAAGTATGAGACTGACTATAATTAGATTAACAGAGAGTTGGTAATTGGAGTATATTTCATTGGACACCCATAGAGCAATTTGTTTTGAACTATTTTTGGTATTATTATTAGTCTAATATATTAAACGTTATTGAAATTAATACTTCTAGCAAACTCATTGTTTATTTTTTAAGCATGATGTTCAGGACAATTTTCCTGTATCACATGGTCTCTTCATTATAAAAACATCCAGGAGAAATTACTCCCTGATTACTTTTCCAAGAATAATACTTCTCTTGTATAATTTATTTAATTCTATTTGATGGATTACAGATTTTATAATTGGCCATTTGTTGACAGAATTGCAGAATTTTATTTGGACAGACATTGCCAGTGTACGGTGAAACAGAAGTACAGATAGTGGAGATAGAGCATATCAGTTCTTACAGTGGCTCTTGGATCCTTTCACTAATAACAGAACACTGAGACAGAGAAGCCTCTCAGCAGCTCAGGCCCAAAGGAGCAAATAGAAATAAAAAGAAGAAAAAGATGATGCCTATAAAATGCTGTAGGAATTACTCACCTCTGCTCTCACCCCCAAATCTTTGCAACATAAACACACACACACACACACACACACACACACACACAGAGAGAGAGAGAGGTACATTTATGCACACACACACCCTACATACTAGGGAGCCATGGAGATGAATTTACTTGCTGTGAGACATAAAAAATTATATTTTATTCACTGTTTTCTCTGACAATTTTTCCAGTCTGGTTGGATGCCAGTTATGAAGGTAAAATAAAAGCATGTACAAAGTTTAAGATGGAAGAAAGTGCAGAGAATATTTGGGGATAGAGTGTAAAAAGTTTCTTTGGTTCAAGCACAAGGTTAATTTAGATTAGAAGTAAACAGTGAGCCTAGATAAAATGTTTAGGAACAGATGCAAAAGTTAGGAACAGATGTTGGAAGGTTCTGACTATAACACAAAAGTTTAATTTTATTCTCTAACTTAATAGAAAACTGTCTTAGACATTTGTGTAGCGCACTAATGTTATGATAATGGTATTGCAAGAAGATTAATTTGGTAGTGTGACTTTAGTTTATTCTAACAATTATTTATTGTGTGCCTACTATTTGCAAAATAGTGTATTCAGTGTTTCAGGTGATATAAATTGACTTTGTGTTTAAAGGTTTATAGGATGGGGACTCCTGGGTAGCTCAGTCAGTTGGGCGGCTGACTTTGGCTCAGGTCATGATCCTAGGGTCCTGGGATTGAGTCCCACATCAGGCTCCTTGCTTAGCGGGGAGCCTGCTTCTCCCTCTCCCTCCGCCCCTGCTCATGAACACACACACTCTCTCTCTCTCTCCCTCTCTCTCTGTCAAATAAATAAATAAAATCTTAAAAAAATTTTACAGGTTGTAAAAAAAATAGTTTACAGGATGTGTTTAATAGGTACTATGTAACAGGCATAGTGCTAGGTCAGCTCAGAATCAAACCAGAGGAAATGGGAGGATAAGGAAGTCAAGACCACAAATAATAATGTAACACGTTTGATTTGGTTAAGTTCTCACAAAAAATACATAATCAAATGCTACAACAATTTAAAATAGAAAAGGTTTACATCCATTTGTCTAGTGGACAGCCAGTACTAGATTTCTCAAAGGTGCTGAGCTTGCCTTTATGAACACATTCCTCATCACTTGGTAAATAAAACATCCTTCCATCCCCCTTGAAGAATGTCCACAGCCTGTGGGACCTGTTTTTTTTTTTTTCTTTTTTGTTTTTTTTTTTTCTTTTCTTTTCTTTTTTTTTAATAACAAGTTCATTTGGTATCCTCGTTCCCATCTTTCATAATTAACCATGGAAATCTCGGCATTCATAGCAATTTGATGAGGTTTATAGTCTTTTCCAGCCTCCCATCAGTCATCCCATAAGGGCATTAGAACTGGTTCCTAGGACTTGTGGAAATATATTAAACTCTATCAAGGGATATTTCCTCTATATTGACAAAATCTCCCTTATCTAGCTGTATATTTTGCCTTTCTTTATCCAGTACCCTCAGGATTTACTCCCTGTAAACTCCCTGCAAACTGTCCTACTTCTTGCTAGCATATGTTAGCCAAACCCTGAGCACATTTGGGATATAATAGTCTTCCCCCATTAGAAGTCCTAATGCTCCCCAGGTGGGTTATGTTTAAATTTGATTCTGTTAATTTGTCTGGTGGCTGATAGGAGACATAGGTGTAGATTCTAAGAGAGAAAAACATTGTTATGAGGCATCGGCCCTGTCTTCAATTAGAGCAAGGCCATGCATCATCTGACAAAGAAAGTGGACAACTTCTGGAATCCCAGAGAGTTCACTGTAATTGGAGACTTCAGGGTTCTTGAGTCTACCCAGATAACCTTGCTACAGTAGTAGGCCCTTGATGTTAGGCATGGGAGTCTTAATGTTGGTTGAAAATTCATCTTCCTCACAAGTTCAGCCATTCTTGCAATTAATTATGTGCCCAGTCCTCAGCTCAATCTGTCATCTGGCTCCAAGAGATAAGAGGCTCTTCAAACATTACCAAAGAGGATATTTGGTGTTCATACTTTGTATTACATAGAACATTAATTCATTTGAGCCAGTCATTTTTTTCTGTTCAAAGCATAAGTTATGCTGAGCAATACACACAGTACAATGACTTTCTCCTCTACTTCTCAAATGCAGGAGCTCCTGTATGGAATCATGCACCCCTAACAACTGCATCCCCTTCCAATTCACTAAATGAGAAAATTTCAGCAATTGTACTTCTTCAACATGCTAGATGTCGTCAATATTTCATCTTTCACAGATGATGAGGTCCTTATTGTAATATGACCAGAGATTAAACCAACTCTAGAATCCTATACTCTTTCTTCTAGGACTATTTGTGTTACAAACTGCTTTAGCCAAAATCCCCAAGATCCTGAGATGAGGTTCTTGTGCAGTTGATTCATTGAATATGTGCTTTCAATATAAAACCTTTAAGGAAGTGAGGGAAGTAGAATAAGGCAAAGAAAGAAGTTAGGCAAAGATGGATTAAGCTAAATCTAGCCTCAACCTACCCTCACAGGAAATTATGAATACCACAGTGCTGTCTCACCAAGAAGAAGTGAAGCTGGCTTCTATACCCCACTTCATTCAGTCACTGGCTGAGAGAGAGTTCAGGAAGGAGGCATAACCTTCAAGGCATTTCTAGTAAAAGCAGCTTTCCTCAGCTGTCAACATTATAAAATGAAATCAGACTCTTTATTACATGCACCAACAGCAACTTCTAGAGAAGGCCAATCCAAATTTTACCTCTTAACTCACAAACCTTTAAATTCTCATGGAGACATAGCACCATGTATTAATTATCCGTTTGGCATATTTACCACACCTTAACGGATAACATCCCAATTTTGCTATTCTGTCATCTCCAAGCTGACATCCTAATAGATCTTCTTACCATATCATTCCTCCTGATTCTTGAATATGGGGTATATGACAAGACACCTGTGCCTATTAAAATGATCTTCCTGTCCCATGAAATGGTCCCTTGAGCTGAGGTAATATTGCAGGGGATCAGATATCAACACATGAATAATTATAGGAGCCATATATTAGTATTCTTGGAAGGAGGCAGGCTCAATTCACAGTAGGTATCACTTGTGGGAAAGAGTAAATTGCTACATTTTCTAGGGTGGAAGACATCTGATTAACCATGTTGTCAAGTAAATAACAGCTTTGCTGAAGGAATTATGCCATGTTTAGAGCTCAGTATTTGTCTCTGCTGCTGGCAGTAGCAGTAACTAGATCAACTTTGACCAGATGAACCCATACTATTGAACTAATGTATAGCCTCTATCTCTGCCATAATGGCAACTATGATCATTGGCCCATTGAGGCAGCACTGATGTAGCCAAGAAGAGAGTCTGATTGACATCCACAGAACCAACGATCCTGCCCACCTGATTTTTGAAAATTACTTCAGGTGGATACTTTCTCAGGGCACTAATGCTAGTTAAAACTATTTTTATGCTTTCTGTCTAATTTCATTAGCCCACCAACATAATTCTCCTTTTTAAAAATTGAAATATACTTGACATGACATTGTATAAATTTAAGGTGTACAAAATGTTATTTTGACACATTATATATTATAATATGATTGCCATTATAGTGATGCACCTCTACAAAATTACATAATTATCATTTTTTTAGCAGTTGGAATAAATTATAGTCTTTTGGCAAGTTTTTTAATTATAATACAATATTCTTGTCTATATTTACTATAGCATTAGATTTCTAAGGCTTATATCTACTAGTTGTAAGTTGTACTCTTAAATAACATTTATCAGATCCCCTCAACCCCTATCCTTTGGTAACCACCATTTTACTCTTTGTTTTCTTTTCAAAAAATTTGACTTTTTTTTCCCACATATAAATGATATCATATAGTATTTGCTTTTTTCTGCCTGACTTACCTCACATAGAATAATGGACCCAATATCCATCCATAGCTCTGTAATTGGCAGATTGTACTCCTTTCTCAGGGCTAATATTCTACTGTGTGTATGTGTGTGTGTATTAGATCTTCTTTATTCATTCATCCATTGATGGACACATAGTTTGTTTCCACATCTTGACGACTGTGAATACTGCAGTAAACATGGGGGTGCATATATCTAGTCAAAATCCTATTTTTTTCTTTTTTGAGGGAAAGGGATAAATATGAAGAACTAGAACTAATGGATCATATGGTAGTTCTATTTATTTTTTGAGGAAATTTAATGTTGTTTTCTATAATGAATGAATCAATTTGCATCCCCACTAACTATGTTCAAGTTTCCCTTCTCCACATTCTCACCAGCACTTGTCTCTTATCTTTTGGATGATGGAGATTCTAACAGGTGTGAGGTTTTGATTTGCATTTCCCTGATAATTAGTGATATCAAGCATCTTTTTATGTACCTGTTGACCCTTTGGATGTCAGATTGTTTGTTATTGATTTTTATGAGTTCTTTATATATATTTTAGATATTAGCCTCTTGATATATTATTTGCAGAGATTTCTCCCATTTGGTAGTTTTCCTTTGCATTTTGGTTGTTTCTTTTGCTGTGCAGAAGATTTTAGACTTGATGTCATCCCATTTGTTAATTTTTGTTTTTATTATTTGTGATTTTGGTGTTATATCCACAAAATCATCGCCAAGAGCAATGCAAAGGCACTTCTTCCCTACATTTTCTTCTAGGAGTTTTATAGTATCAGGTCTTAAGTTTACATTTTTGCTCCATTTCAAGTTAATTTTTGTGAATGATATAAGGCAAGAGTCCAATTTGATCTGAATGTGTTTATTCAGTTTTTTCAACACCATTTGTGATGAGACCATCCTTTCCTCATTTGCTGTTTTTGGCTCCCTTGTCATGTATTGGTTGACTGGATATAGAGGGGTTTCATTATGGCCTCTCTGTTCTGTTACATTGACTTATGTGTCTATTTTTTTGTGTGTGTGCCAGTACCATCCTGCTTTTATTATAACATATCAAAACTTATGGAAAGCAGCAAAAGCAGTTCCAAAAGGAAAGTTTATAGCAATAAATTTGTATATTAAGAAATATATTTCAAACAGTCTAACCCATACCTGAAGAACTAGAAAAGAAGAACATATTCAGCCCAAAGTCAGGAGAAGAAGGATCAATAAACATCATACTGGAAATAAATGAAATAGAAACCAGAGAAAAACAAGAGAAATGATCAGCAAAACTAAGAGTTGTTTGTTTGTTTAAAGATTTCATTTATTTGACACACACACACACACAGAAAGAGAGAGCACAAGCAGAGGAAGCATCAGGAAGAGGGAGAGGGAGAAGCAGACTCCCCGCTGAGCAGAGAGCCTGACATGGGACTCCCTCCCAGGGCCCTGGGATCATGACCTGAGCAGAAGGCAGACACCTAACTGACTGAGCCACCTGGGCACCCCAAGAATTGGTTCTCTGAAAAAATACACAAAATTGACAATCTTTAGCTACACTAAGAAAAAAAAAATAGATGACTCAAAATTATAAGTGAAAGAAGAGATGTTACAACTAATACTATAGAAATATTCAAGATGATAAGAGATTGATATATACAATTTTAGGCCAGCACATTAGAAAATCTAGAAGAAATTGAAGGATTTCTAGAAACACACAATCTACCAAGATTGAATCACAAAGAAATAAAAGATCTGAACAGACCAATGAAGAGTAAAAAAATTGAGTCAGTAATCAAGAAATTCCCAGGGCAGAAAACTCTAAGAACAGATGGTTTCACTGGCAAATTCAATTAAACACTTAAGGAATAAACATTCAAACAGAACTAATACCTGTTTTTCTCAAGCTCTTCTAAAATAATTGAGGAAGGAACACTTAAAAACTCATTCTACCAGGCCAGAACTACCATGATACTAAAACCAGGTAAGTACAACCCAAGAAAAGAAAACTATAGACCAATATTCCTAATGAATATAGATGCAAAATTTCTCAACATAATACTAGAAAATTGAATTCAGGAACACATTAAAAGGACTATACATACTGACTAAGTGGAATTTGTCCCTAGGATACAAGGATGATTCAAAATATGAAGATCAATTAATGTAATACATCACATTAATAGAACAAAAGATGAAAATGACATAATCATTGTGATATATGCAAAGAAAGCATTTGACAAAATACAATAAGTTTTCATGATAAAAACTCTCAATAGAATGGGTATAGAAGAAACATACCTCAACATAATAAAGGTCATACACAATAAACCCATAGCTAATATTATACTCAACTCCAGGTTTTCCTCTAAGATGGGGAATAGGACAAGGATTCACACCCTCACCACTCTTTTTCAATGTAGTACTGAAGATTCTAGTCAGAGTAGTAAGACAAGTCAATAAATAAATAAATATAAGGCATACAAACATGGGAAGGAAGAAGTAAAATTATCACTATTTG
>PISX010013364.1:0-57142 GCA_004024625.1 Mellivora capensis | reverse complement strand
ACTTAGAGAAGAATGCCTGGTGAAGAATAATGTTATTTAAATGGTCTATTAGGGAGCTAAAGTCCATGAATAGATTCCAACCCATATTACTTAGAGCAGGAGGAAATACCCTAGAGGTAGCTGTACAGATCTAAAAAACATCCAGCTTCTTTGATTCTAGGTTCTGCATCCTTTTATCTATTTATTACCTTATATTTCTGTGTTATCCTGATTTTTTTTAAAAAAAAAAAGAAGTAGAGGAAGAAAATCTGGTGGGAAAAAAATGCAAGAAAGTCACATCATTCTATTTGACATGTTGTGCTCTCTGTTTAGATTCTGTATAGTAAGATATAAATTGTAATCTATGGTAGCATATAAGTAAGGACATGGGTCAAAAATGTAATGTCTAATGTGGGGACCTTTGGTATTCAACAAAAAGAGTTACCTTCTTCCTTATGCAAAAAGAGAAAATGAATTTGCAAAGCAGAGCTAAGGTTTGGTGAGGTGCAGGGGTTAGGTAGGATGATGCAGGGCAAGTTATATAAGCTGCCTTAACAAGGAAGGTCCAGTTGCCATTTCTTCAGTCCTGGAGTCCACTATACCATAGTACCCCCAGCAAACACTCAAGATAGGATGGCTTGAACTGGGCCGGGTTCAAAGACTCAGCACCTTGAATTTTTTTCTCCCCACCACACCCTTTACACAGCAATGATCTATCTGGCCAGGGTACAGACGAACCATGTCAACTGCTTCAGCTTATCTAAACTAGATAAGTTTAAGTAGAACGAACAAAGTATGATGGTTTGGAAAGAGCAAAATATAGAATATGATGAGAATAGAGAACTACAGAAAAGAAAGTCTTCCTAAAAATGCTGAGATAAAAGATAAGTGATACCTGGTCAAAAGATTTGGGTGACCATGGAATGGCAGGATTGGGATGAAGTGGGATGTCTCTAAAAGTGGTTACTCATTCCAAATGAAGGAGTTCTCAGGCAGCAGCCTAAGATGGGAAACCTGAGGCAGAAAAGTTAAGACACTTCTCAATAACCACATCAATTATAAGAGTAAGAACCAAAATAGAAATATAAGGATATTTATAAGAGCTATCTATGAGCTGAATCAATGAATCTTGTAATAAACTAAGCTGCTTTAGGTGGAATTTAATGCTCCTCATTCAGGTGGCTGGTTGTGTGTTGCTACCACTCCCCAAAAGAGAAAATACAACAGAAAAGGTAGTTTTAAGATGATAAAATTGATGGGACATCTGGTTGTCTCAGTAGGTTAAGCATCTGCTTTTGGCTTCGGTCATGATCCCAGGGCCCTGGAATGGAGCACCACATTGGAGGGGAGGAGGGGCTGCTCAGTGGGGAGCCTGCTTCTCTCTCTCCTGTCTCTTGCTCTCTCTCAAATTTTTTTTTTATTTTTTAAAGATTTTATTTATTTATTTGACAGAGATCACAAGTAGGTAGAGAGGCAGGCAGAGGGGGTAGGGGAAGCAGGCTCCCCTTTGAGCAGAGAACCTGATGTGGGGCTCAATCCCAGGACCCTGAGATTATGACCTGAGCCGAAGGCAGAG
The DNA here is from genome assembly GCA_004024625.1 of Mellivora capensis. NCBI lineage: Eukaryota > Metazoa > Chordata > Mammalia > Carnivora > Mustelidae > Mellivora > Mellivora capensis. The sequence continues at coordinate 55,587 of PISX010013364.1, read as the reverse complement.
GCTCAACCCACTGAGCCACCCAGGTGCTCTCAAACAAAATTTTTTTTAAAGATGATAAAATTGATTTTGGACATTGATTCTGGGTTGAGGAGTCTGTTGGACAACTGTGCAAGGACATTCAGTGGAAAAAGTATGTATAATTTTAGAGCTCTGAATACAGTAAGACAGATATAAAGATCTGGAAATCATCAATATGTTGTTAAAGTTATTGAAGCTTAAATGAAGCAAACTAGAAAGAGATAAGAAGTGAAAAGATCAAAACAAGGGATAATTCTTGGTAAAGTCCAATCTTAAGAGCAGGTAAAAGAAGGGAAACTTATAAAGGAAAACTAAGAAAGAATGAGCAGGACATAAACTAAAGCAGAATGACATCATGGAGATCAAGAGAAGGAAGTTTCAAGAAAGAGAAAGAGGAGAATCAGAGAAAACTGTTCATTGGATGTGGCATCAGGAACTTTAAGAAGAGTGTCAGAGGGGTAGTAAGACAAAAGAAAGTGCCAAAGATAAAAGAGAAAATAAGAGGCAGAAAAGAAAAAACAGATGCTAAAAATGAATGCGAGAGAAGCACGGAAGCGGAAAGTACAAGGGACTGAAGGTCGTCATGATACATAAAATTGAATCAGGTTAATGTTCATAAGGAAGCATGTGGACCAGAAGGACAATCAGTGAGACAGTGGGATTTTGCAATGTAAGTTACCAGAAGTAAAGTAATTCTGGTCATGCTAGGGTCCAGCCTGACAAGAGGATGAAGAAAACTAGACATGAAAGTCATCAAACTACAAAACTATAAAGACAGGGTCTTGCACTGGTTGTTCACTAGGTAAAGAACATGACAATATAGCAGAATCTATGCCAGAATCTGGGAGAAGAAGAATGGAAATCTGCCCCCATACGTTCCATGACTACAGAGGACACAACACAGTAGCAAGGAAAAAACAAAAGTTGTAACATAAATGCATACATCTCAAAGATAAGGACATGCAATAATCTATAATTGGTGAGAAGAGAAACTCAGTCCCAGAGACATGGGAACAGAAGGAAAAGATTCTAGGGTTACAGTTTAGTTCCTATGAAAATAAGCAAATGGAGTGAACTTTCTTAGAAAATTACTGAGAGTGTAGAGAAATTTATTTATGATTGTGTAGGAATTTCAGAAGGCTCAAAAGAAAAAGGCATTAGCAAAAGACAGTGCCTCAACAGTTAAATCAGCAGAGGATGAGGATGAGACAGAACAGAGTACAGATGAATGAACATATTCTCAGAAAATTAAATAGCTAAAAATTTTAGTGACAGAAATATTGTTGTCAAAAAATCCTCTCAATTTTTTCTAATCAAGTTTTATTTTAATAAAAAAATTGATAGGCTCTGCTAGACCAGGAATCTTGGGAATAGGCTTCAAGATTCCAGACGGAACTCTGGGTAAGTTTTACCCGAGTAAAAGTAAAATGTGTGATCTGTCACCCAATCTAGTATTCAGAAGACTCTGCTTGGGGTCTAAACAAAACAAACACTATGTTTTTTGAGGGGAGGGGAAGAGAGAAGGGTGTTTTGCAAAAATGAACTCTGGGTAAAGAAGATGCTTCCATTAGACCTGGCCCCATGGAGAAGACTCACCGTACCTGTGCTCTGTTCAATTTAAAGATCATTCCCAGGGAGAAGAGGCTTACTTATTACTATTTGCTGGCTTTGTTATTTCCTAAGTATGAGTACAGTAGATATAAAATGAACTTGGGGTCAAATGGGGGGAATAGGGAGATATAAAAAATAATGACAACTCAAGGGAGTCATTATAAAAATGAAGTAAATCCAAAGAAAGGAAGAAGAGGAATGAAGTTTAAGGAGAATGGGAAAAATAAGAAAGCTAAGAGAATTAGCAACTCTGTCAAATCTTTACACAAATTATTTCTTCCAAGAATAGGTGGAACTAGCACACCAAGTAACAGGTATTGAGTAAATTGTGAAGTGAGGGGAAGAAACGTAATGGTCTTTAAAGATTTCCTATACACAAATGTGATCTATATTTTGATTATTCAGACTAAGCACATTTACTTGAACAATGAAGACCAATGAATTCCCTTTGTCATTCTGCCTACCCCAATAAGCAAAATGCCCAAATGAATGGAATTGATTGGTCAATTTAGTGGAAATGACTGAACTATTTATTATGACCAAAAGGAAGCTAACTAATTCAAAGTAATGCTCATTAAAAACATCACAAATGAATTTGGTAACTTATGAATAACAGAGTAAAAAGGGAAATTAAATTATTTTAGAATAATTATTTTCTTTTTTAATGGGAAAGCATCTTTCACTCATCCATCTATTAGATATATCAATTCAACTCCTTGAACATAGTCTTAGGAATTCATAGGATGAGAATGGAGTAGTTCATCTAAAGGCTCAAGACTTAAAATTTTAGATGTACTTCATACTTGGGAATACTTTAGTGTGTATATCCCATGAACAATTTTTTATAAAAATAATAAACACTGGTGACCCTTAATTTTTTTAGTTGTAGATAATGGAACATTTTTTGCAGTATTTTAAAAGCATACATGCATTTTCATATCTTTTGTATATTCAGAATGACACCATCTTTTGGAATATATTTAAATGCATATAAATCCAAAGGTAAACACATTTTAAATGCACATAAATCTTAACTCTATTAATTTCTTAATATTACAATGGTGCACTAATCAATCCTATCACTTCCTGCTACTAGACTTCCCATTTTGTAGGTTTGTTTAAAAACATATGGGATTTGGGGGTGCCTAGGTGGCTCAGTCGGTTAAGCATCTGCCTTCAGCTCAGGTCATGATCTCAGGGTTCTGGAATCAAGCCCCATGTCAGACTCCCTCCCTACTCAATATGGAGCCTGCTTCTCCCTCTTCCTCTGTCGCTCTCCCTAATTTTGCTCTCCCTCCCTCTCTCTCTGTCAAATAAATATGAATAAAATCTTTTTAAAAAGTGAGTTTTAAACTGTTGACTTAAAGTTTTTAAACAATTAGCAATATCATTAAGAATTTGATCATTTGGGGACTTAAATTGCTTTGATAATGGTTGACTGACTTCTTTCATTGCCAGAAGAATAACATTTCTTATATACATCAGTATTCTTTTCTATTACTATTAATAGACAGTAACTGATTTGATACTGAGTCACCTTCTTATCCTGCTGTAAGGGGAACCAATAGCCAGTCACATTTCCTCTTGTGAAACATGAGTTTTCAGGAAGACAAAGAGAAATATATAGCCGGGGAAAATAGTTTAGACAGCTACCAAAATTTAAACTGAGAAGACTTTTTTTTTAAATAATGAACGGTAAAATTTACAAAATCTTCCACTGTATCTTATCATTACAAACTATTTTTCATGGGTTCCTGCTTGATCTTTAAGTGTATATAGTAAGTGTTCATATGAGAACAAAAGTCTTGTCTGTAAGTAATGAAAGAATTCTTTATCTTGGAGCTTGACTCCCCAAAGCCCAATTACCATAATATTGTTAAAACAGATTCAGAGCTTATGAAACACGAAACAGCAATAAACTTTTGCTATCAAGAATCAAGATTCTACTTTTCTCACAACTCTGTAATGAAATGTATGATATATACTCTACACAGAAAAATGCAAATAAAACTTTAACAGAACCAGTACTTCATATATTTGAAATATTTTTTCACAAATAATTTTTCACAAATTATTTTTTTCAAAAATAATTTTTCTGAATCATAACAAAAAATCAAGTAGCAAGATATTTATGACTTCTAAAGCCTGTTTAGGTACCCTAAAAACTCTAACATACTGCTAATAAATTAACAAAACAAAACAAAATTTACTTAGCAGTAATTATTACCTGTACTGAGCTATGAACTTTTCCTGGATTATCTCACCTCCCAAGGACAGTAAAATTATAATTTTCATCTTGTAGATGAAGACATTGATAACTACAGAGATTAAATAATTCCCCAAAACTACACTGGACCCAAGCCCAGCAGTTAAGAGTTGGTTAAGAGAATATGCTCTCAACAGCTGTACTATAGTGGCATTAAAAGTACATGACCTTTCCCTTTTAATTACTTAGTTGCATACCATAATACCACAATTCATGAAGTATTATTTATTAACATTCTCTATCATTATTCACATTGCTAAGTATCATGTTTTCATTTCAGAGTCCTAATTTAGGTGGATGCTTATAACCTTTATCACTGTAGGCTTTAATTATAATAATTTATAGACACATGTTTATATAAGCACTCAATACAGAAAAATTATTTTAACTTTTCATTAAATTCTAATCTATGATTTTAGTGAAAAAAAAAAGTGCCACAAATAGCCCATAGCACATGTAATACCAACTCTTTGATACTTGCTTTTAGAATTAAATGGGCTATCCAGTGGTCTAGGTAAGTGTAACATGATAAAAAAATAAAATAAAGGTCCACTACAAAGCTAAGGCAGCACAAATTACCCTGTTTTGACATACTGACATGCTCCATTGCTTCTGACTATTTAATTCATTCCAGAGAAAAATGAATTCATCTTTTCAATAGCAGTAGAGCTCTCTGGCTCAATGCTTGGCTGACTCTTGCCTTGATAAGATAGTGTGGAAAAATTACTATCATCATAACTATCATCATCATAATCAATACTTTAAACAACTTTTCCTGTCAGCTGAGTCAGGGTTGGGGCAAATACTCTTATTAAACTAAACTGCCATTTCAAGAGATTTGAATATCAGCTTCTGTAGCTCAAATTCTGCAGAGATAGTATTTGAAAATGGGTTAAATAGGCAGAAAAAAAAAACTCAGAAAACAAATAAAACATTTAAAGCTATTTAAATAAAGCTATTAAATAAAGCTATTTAAAGTACAAGCTATTGCCCTATTGTCTCAGGTACAGTAAACCACAAATGTGATGATTTACTTGAAATAAAACCTGAACATTATTCATGTACATCATCAGCTTTTCCTAGAGGGTAAGGTCTAGGTGTGATTTGTTCATCTTTTTCTCTTTTTTCTTATCAGCACACAGAAAAAATAAAGATTTTATTAGCAAACAAAAACACAGTAAGCATTCTGACATTTTTAAAAGCAGTAACTTTTATTGCTGTTCCTAATACATGCACTGATATGTCAATTTCCTTGTTTTTTTTTTCCATTTGGCCAGTGATTCAAATATATAATAAAACAAGGAAAATACACAAAGAAAGTAAATATATAATGACACAAGGGTGATTCAGAAGGAAAGGAAAAAGGACTAATATAGAGCTCTCTAGTCAACTGTGTTGCAATGATCTAGAATCTGTATAGTTATGGGTACCAGTAATTTTTATCAAATAATAATACATGAAATAACTATTGGACATAGGAACTGAAATATATTCCTGTAGTGCAATATAGAAATATTCATTAAAAGCCATAAAACGTTCCTACTTGTTGGCAGGGTAATCCCAAATTTAAACATTTATTTTAAGAAAATCATCAGTAGGGTCTTAGAGATGCTTATAAGCATTTAAAGGAAAGACTATATCAGCATGAAACAACCTAAATGCCGAACAAAAATAATACCTAATTAAATAAATAAAATACATTCGTATGGTATACTATGCAATCGTAAGGAATCTTGTTTCAGAATCTCCTTACAGATACATTTCACTTAACAGATTAAAGTAGATGTACTTAACAATATGTTAAGTGAAAACAATGGTTAATAAAACTGTATCTTCTCTAGTGTAACTCCATTCATCTAAGCATAACCCTTAACATCAATATATACAAAATAAGTATGTATATGTATATGAGTAAACAGTCAAAGGTTTTATGTGCTCCTTAAAATGTCCCAACTGTATTAAAAAGTGTTCTCAAAATAACTATTTAGCATAGTATCTGTACTCTAGAAGTGGTAAAGTATAAAATTTGATTTTTAAAATAAAAAAATAAAATTATTTCAAAAATGTATTAGCAACTGAATTTTCAAATAAGTTTAAACATAACATGTTGCCTTATTTTTCTGTTATAAAATACTTGCTATCTTTAGGATGTCTACCCAACCATGCACCAACCCTTCTGAGACCACCCCACTATCCTCAATCTTAGAAGTTGCCCCTTCTCTATAAAAGTATGCACAATGAGTATATGTGTTTGTGATGTTTATTATATTCATTAATACCCATTATATTTGACTACTCATTCATTTCTCTGATATTCTTTGATCTCTAGAGGTGTTCTGAATAGATATAACTATCCCTTTCATTCACTATGTTCGTCACTGAACTTATAGTCTACCACCATTTCATTAAAAGAGCTCTTTGCTTTAGGCATATAAATACTTAAGTCAGTTTTTACTAAGCATTACCAGATGTACTCCTATAAACTTTCTAAAAGCTATTTTTTAATAAAATAACTGACTTTCCTTATGCTGTCCCCATTTCAATCCCAGAGAACACATTTTTATAGCCATTGTTTTAAAAATAGTATGGCTCTCTAGACTTAGGGAAATCACCAAAATGTAAAAGTAGAAATTAGAAGAAATAAAGCTAAGTATATGTTACTTGTCCAGCTTTATTTCTCCCCACACTAGACTAGTTATGGCCTTTCACATAATCCATTTTAAATATGCCAAATCAGCAAAAATATAAAATGACATCAGGAAGAGGGGAGGGGTAGAGATTATATGAAAATCCTAGTCTGCCATAAGTGACCAACAAATGTCTGTTACTGCCAGATAATATATTTATTAATGAGCAGGACAAATTAGAATTGTCAGATGATTGATTTTAAGAAAGAGATACAGCGCCACAGTTGCTGAGATACAGGCTAGGTTTCAGAAGATGGCCCCAAGCCCACCGTCCACCTTCTCTTCTGGAGCCTGGCCCTTCTGCTACTCCCTTAACCTGACAGGACCTTCATTATCTTCTTCCCTGATCTTCTGATAATGTGGGATATACCCTTCCAGGTGAAGAATGACTTTTCAGTTAGGGGGCTGATGTGGACAAGTGTCCCATTACACGTAATCCTGATGATTGGTCTCCTTGAAATTTTTAGGTAAAACAAAGTTGCTGCTTCTAAATTAATATTTTAAGGTTACTTACCAGTAAGGAAGATTTCACCTTGGCCACAGCTTAAATATATATACATATTCCCTTCCTATCATCTAGCACTGAAAATACCAAAACTTCCTCAACACATATACAATTAAAAGCTGATTTTGTTAAGATTTGCATTCTCGAGGGGTGCCTGGGTGGCTCAGTGGGTTAAGCCTCTGCCTTTAGCTCGGTCGTGATCTCAGGGTCCTGGGATTGAGCCCCGAATTGGGCTCTCTGCTCAGCAGGGAGCCTGCTTCCCCTTCTCTCTCTGCCTGCCTCTCTGCCTACTTGTGATCTCTCTCTCTGTCAAATAAATAAATTAAAATCTTAAAAGAAAAAAAAAAATTTGCATTCTCGAGACTCATTAATCAACATGCCACAGGGGCAATTTAGAGTGATGTACAATTTTCCAAAGGACCCAGTTATAAGCTGATGTAGTATTTATTAACATGATTTCCATAAGAGAATTTGAGAACACTCACATGTGGAGCCATTCTGCTTATCAAGAAACTTAGGATACCTGCCGAAATTATAATTTCCTCTAAGAGCTGCTCAGAAGTGAAGGAAAACAATCAAATGGCTTAAAAAGCATACTTCAAGTTAAAATTATACTTGGAATTGGAACTATGAGTTCCCTACATCATGACAACCATCATCTCTTGCCCAATGTGCATCCCTCCTCATCTACCCACCAACACACACACACACACACACACACACACACACAATCTCTTCCAAAAACAAATCTGATTTTGTTCATATATCTCAAAGTGGCAAAGTTATTTCAAAGAGGCTGAGTTCATCTCTAGTCCCAGAGGTTGAATGAAACTGTCCTAAGCTATTCAACCATGGTCTTGTTACCCTTACCACAGTTTCATTTGGGCATGGCACAAAACCAATTCTATTCAATAGCACATGAGAGTAAATCTGTTGGGATGTCTCTGGCAAGAATTTATTCACTTTAAATAAAGGCATAGGACAAGGACAGGACAATGCTTTTCTCCACCTCTGGACTTTGTCATTTTATGCCAAACCTGGAACTAAAACATCCTTCCAGGGACCAAGGGGACCAGTGTCAAAGATAGATAAATTTAACACCTGTCAAGGGATACCAAGGGGAAAATGGAAATATCCTGGGCTCCAAAGTCAACCCTGAAACTACTCTGGTTCCAGAATTCTTGTTTTGTTGAGTGTATTAATTATTGAGATTATCTTAAGAGTGCTTTTCTATAATTTGCAACTAAAAGAACCAATAGAGAATTTCTGCTATTTGTGGCAGGCATTTAAGTTCTTTTTTTTTTTTTAAGATTTTATATATTTATTTGACAGACAGATCACAAGTAGGCAAAGAGGCAGGCAGAGAGAGAGAGGAGGAAGCAGACTCCCCGCAGAGCAGAGAGCCTGATGCGGGGCTCGATCCCAAGACCCTGGGATCATGACCTGAGCCAAAGGCAGAGGCTTAACCCACTGAGCCACCCAGGTGCCCCTAAGTTCTTTTTAGTTGAGTTTCTACCTATAAAGTACACATGGGATTGCTTTACCTTTACACTGATGTTATGAAGAATACAAAAACAATAAATTTTAAAAGGTCAAAATACAATACAGTAATTTTATGTGTACACATTATGTGTACACAATATCATCACATAATTGTTCTTCCTCTGAGGTAGTTTCACAATTTGTTCATACTTATGTCATTTTTATATAGTATGCTATATAATAATTGCTTGTTTATTTGTCCTTCTTCCCTTCCCGAGATAAGTGAAAGGCTAGGAATATCGGAATCTTTGTTTTCAGAGATATTCGCACATAACACAATTCATGGTTAGGCCTTAACTATTGTTTGTTGGATTGAATTACATTTGATCAGTGAAAGTGAGCATACAAATCACACCTTTCTTGGACATTTTGCAAGGTAAAATTAGATACTGCATACTAGAACTGTTGCCTCCTAGAATTTATAATCCAAATAAAGAATATCAAGCTGCGGGGCACCTGGGTGGCTCAGTGGGTTAAGCCACTGCCTTCGGCTCAGGTCATGATCTCAGGGTCCTGGGATGGAGTCCCACATTGGGCTCTCTGCTCAGTGGGGAGCCTGCTTCCCTCTCTCTCTCTCTCTGCCTGCCTCTCTGCCTACTTGTGGTCTCTGTCAAATAAATAAATAAATAGATAATCTTAAAAAAAAAAAAAAAAAAGAATATCAAGCTGCATTGAATGAACATGGCAAATACTTTTTTCATATTTTCTCTCATTCCAAAACATGGATATCCTTCACTCTAATCTATTCTCAATTTTGTTGATGACACTTTCAAAAGTTTTCTATTGTATTTTTTTTGCCATCTTCATTCTTCCTGTTCTACCTCTTTTAGCCTATTAAAGTAGCTTAATCTCCCCACTTTTTTTTCTTCTAAACCCTTCCACATAGTTCCAAAAGAATAATTCCACTGAAGCTACAACTTTGGCCATGCCATTTCTTTATTCAAAACCTTTCAACAATTCCCCAGTCTAAAACAAACAAAAAAAAAAAAACCTCTTTCACTTGCCAATATAAATCTCCTACATCCTCCCCCCAAAACTATTAATATCCATTATTGATCCTCAGGTGTCCTATATTGTTTCCAATTTAGTCTGCTTATTGCTCATTTTCCTAGAACATGCCCTGTGGAAGATACACTGTACATTGATGCTAGCCATTACTACTTTATTTCTAATAAATGAATCCTAACATATAAAATTTACTTTCTCCCTAGAACTCTCCAAGAAGCTTTTCCAGTATTCCCACAGTACTGTCTCTTGTCCCCTGTTCTAATTTATATAGTAGTTATATGTCTTATCTCTCCATCACAACACAAGCTCAAGGATAGTGGGAGTGTGGGATCACATCATTCCAGTACTTCTCATACATCATCATACCTCAATGATAGCAGGAGTAAGTTCAACTGGAACAGAATTTGGGATGCATAGAGGAGCTTCCCATTACTACATTACGTGAGTTTACTAAAAGGAGACATTACTTGGAACATATTGCAGGGGGAATAGAATCAGCAAGTCAGAACAATCTTATAATGAACATTTTAGTTAGTCCTTTTTTAAGCAAACATTTAATTATATAATTCTGTAAGTGATTTGAATTTGTCTCTCTCTACCTTCCATGTGATAGTAAAGCTGCAAGTATAAAGAGATATATAACAAGCCTCTTTCTAGTACTGAAAAGGAATGAAGTTAAATCAAAAGTGGTCATTCCACCATTACAAATAGGTAATGATCTGACTCAGGAAATAGAGTAATAATAGGAATATACATGTTTTAGAATATTGTGCCTTCTATTCAAAGACTCCAAACATGTTTAGATAACTATCACTGATGAATTTCACATATGTTTTTATTCCTCAAGAAAATCATTCTATTCATTTGCAAAATTAAATACACTGTAAACTATTGTTAGCACTATTTTTCAATAAGAAAACATATTTTACAAGATTTAAAATAAAAAAACAACCCTCTTTTTGTTCATTCCAACTATGTAAGTATTGCTACCACCACCTTAGTGAGCCTGAGATGAAGCTGATCTTTCACACCTCCACAAGCCCCTTGGACGATGGCACGCTGCTGGCTGTCAGCAGATTGATGGCTTTCACTGAGCCGCTCCTGATGCAAATTTCAGAATTCACTTTAACAGTCATTTGAACTGTCACCGTATGAATTATGGACTGAAGCACATTCTGCTTCACCATTTCCAAAGGAAAGCTCCTCATGAATATCAAACTAGATGTGGGAAAGGCATTTCAAGTCAAATGATTTAAACTACCATACCTGGTTTTAGAATGAGCTTTAAAAAATGCTCACTTTCCATCAGGAAAAATAATCTCAAATTTAAATGACCTCCATTTTAATAATGTATATATGTATATAAGAAGTGCACACATATATTCACAGCTGTAACTTTTTTTTTTCCTTTAAGAGTGCCTTCCTTATATTACAGAACTGAAATTCTGGAAGCCTTTGTGTAAACCACTTCTGTTAGATAAATAAGAGGATCCAAAATGAATTAAGAAAATTTGAATTATGAGGGACGCCTGGGTGGCTCAGTTGGTTGAGCAGCTGCCTTCGGCTCAGGTCATGATCCCTGCGTCCTGGGATCGAGTCCCACATCGGGCTCCTTGCTCGGCAGGGAGCCTGCTTCTCCCTCTGCCTCTGCCTGCCACTCTGTCTGCCTGTGCTCGCTCTTTCTCGCTGTTTCTCTCTGGCAAATAAATAAAATCTTTAAAAAAAAAAAAAAAAGAAAATTTGAATTATGAAAAGACATAGGTTTTGGGACGCCTGGGTGACTCAGTGGGTTAAGCCTCTGCCTTTGGATCACGTCATGATCTCAGGGTCCTAGGATCACAGGATCGAACCCTGCCTCAGGCTCTCTGCTCAGCAGGGAGCCTGCTTCCCCCTCTCTCTCTGCCTGCTGCTCTGCCTACTTGTGATCTCTCTCTCTGTCAAATAAATAAAATCTTTTAAAAAAAAAGAAAAGACATAGGTTTTTCCCTAAAGGTTACATGTTATACATAAAATAACATAAGAGTAATCACAAAACAACATAAAATAAGTAAACTATATTAAATAGCCTGATTTGGAAAACTTGGAAGTCTTTAGTAACTGTGGCTCTATGTCCAGCTAGAAGTCCACTCATGAAAAGGGGGATGGCATGAACAGGAAGAGATGCAAGACAGCCTAAATTCATAGGACAATATAAGCAAAGAGCAGCAGCTATCAGCATATGAGGCAAGGGGTCATTTCTATGAATAACTATAGTGACTGAATTTCAAATAACAGTGTAGGAAGAATTGACAGAGGAATCAATGACTGAAGATCACTGAATACTGAACTCAGCAGCTTAAATTTCATATAATAAGCATTAGTGACATAGCATAGGTTTCAAAACATGAATACATGTTAAAATCACGTTCAAGAAGATTATGATGAAGTTGCAAGAATCAAATGAGGATTGAGTTGGTGATGGGAAATTATTAGAGGTGGAGTACATAGAAGAGACTTGGAACCATGAAGTGTGCCGTCAAGTGTTCTATCCATTTAAATAAAAAGGAGTGAAATCCTATCAAAAAAAAATAAATGGAGATCAAGAACTTAGGAAAGTAAGCTAAAAAACAGCACAAAAACACTGCAAAGGTTTGAAATGGGGAATTCAGGGAGACTACAGTGAGATTGGTGGTGAGAGATAAATTGAAAATACTGTAGTTTGGGGTTACTTTCAGAAGTCTGCTATATAATTATGTCCTTAACATGTATCTCTGTATGGATATAGAAATACAGAGAGCTACATAAATAAATTCAGGATACTTACAAAGTCCTAGTGGAATGTTAAATTCCATGATATTTACTTTAGGCATTTGTGTGAAAAGAAAACAAATGAATTAATTAACAAATGAATTAATCCAATGTGAGGAGATGAGAATGACTCCAACTCAGCCTTGTGTTTTGGTTAGAATCTCTGTACACTCTCCATAAAGCAACGCCCATTCAAGCCTCTGAATGTTTACACCTCAGGTGTACAATGAAGACTATAACTCTTTGCTTTGCTTAATTATTAATCAAAGCTATCTATTTTTTTTTTTACGTTTCGGGGGGGCGGTTTTAGTTAACTAAAAGTTTTGTGAAAGCATTCATGTTTTTAAAACCATCATGAAAGAGGCTAAGTTTGACTTTGATGTTCTTCCCATTTCCTTTATGTGAATCTTCTAGTTGAAATCTAGTTGATGTACAACGTCATATTAGTTTCAGGTGTGCAACATAGTGATTCATCAATTTTATACGGTATGCAGTGCTCATCATGATAAGCGTAGTTACCGTCTATCACCATAGAACATTGGAAGTATTGTTGACTATATTCCGTATGCTGCACTTTTCATCCCTGTGATTTATTTAATTTTTTAACTGGACATTTGAATCTCTTAATCTCCCTTCACCTATTTCACCTGCCCTCCCAACCCCCTGCAGCAAAAACCAGGTTGCTCTCTGTACTTATGAGTCCGTTTCTATTTTTGTTTGTTCATTTTTATTATTTTTTAGATGCCACATACAAGTGAAGTCATATGGTATTTATCTTTCTCTATCTGACTTACTTCATTTAGCATAATACCTTCTAGGTCCATTCATGTTGTCACAAATGGCAAACTTTCATTCTTTTTTATGGCTGAGTAATATTACAGTGTGTGTCTTCGTGAGTTTTTGTGTGTGTGTGTGTGCGGTGTGTGTGTAAGTCTTTATCCATTTATCTACTGATGGACACCTAGGTTGTTTTTATATCTTGGTTATTGTAAATGATGCTGCAATTAATATAGTGGTGCATGTATCTCTTTCAACTGATGTTTTGTTTTCTTTGGGCAAATACCCAGTAGTGGAATTGCTGGATTATAAGGTATTTCTAATTTTTTGAGGAACCTCCATACTGTTTTCCATAGTGGCTACAACAGTTTACATCCCCACCAATGGTGCATGGGCATTCTCCTTTCTCCACATCCTCACCAACATTTGTTATTTCTTTTCATTTTGATACTATTCATTCTGACTGATGTGAGATGGTATCTCATTGTGGCTTTGATTTGCATTTCCCCAGTGATAAGTGATGTTGAGCATCTTTTCATGTGTCTGTTGCCCATCTGCATGTTTTCTTTGGAAAAATGTCTATTCGGGCTCTCCATTTTTAATTGGATTATTTGGGTTTCTTTGGTATTGACTTATAAGAGTTCTTTATATATTCTGGATATCAATCCCTTACTGGAAATACCATTTACAAATATCTTTTCTCATCCAGTAGGCTGCATTTTCAACTTGTTGATGGTTTCCTTGTGGTGCAAAAGCTTTTCAGTTTGATGTAATCTATTTTTGCTTTTGTCCCCCCTTGCCTCAGGAGACATATTCAGAAAAATGTTGGTAAGGCCAATGTCTAAGTGATTACTGCCTATATTTTTAGGGGTTTTATGGTGTCAGGTCTTACATTTAGGTCTTCTATCCATTTTGAGTTTATCATTGTGTATGGTGTAAGAGAGTGGCCCAGCTTCATTCTTTTGCATGTGGCTGTCCAGTTCTCCCAAGATTTATTGAAGAGACTGTCTTTTCCCTGTTGTATATCTTTCCCTCTTCTGTAGATTAACTGATTTGTACATGTGGATTTATTTCTGGGCTTTCTATCCTGTTCCATTGATCTATGTGTCTATTTCTGTGCCAGTATCATACTGTTTTGATTACTACAGCTTTGTAGTATGTCTTGAAATCTGGGATTGTGATACCTCCAGCTGTGGTTGTGTGAGGCCTTTTGTGGTTTCATTTAAATTTTAGGATTATTGGTTCTAGTTCTGTGAAAAACACTATTGGCATTTTGATAGGGAGTGCACTGAATCTACAGATTGCTTTCAGTAGTATAGACTATTTTAAAAAGTTTGTAAAGAAGCTACATAAAAGGCTCATAATCCCTCAGTAATCTCAAGTGTTCCCTCTTTTGTTCTACAAAATATAACTGAAATACATTTATAAGTGTCCTGAAAATCTACTTCAAGTGAATAGTTCTTTCTAGTTACATCACTGCCTGGCAGTAAGGATGTGACAAAGTCTTGGGAAACTTGCTATTCTTTTATGATAGAGACTGAATGAGGATACTGTAAGATCCACAGGAGAAATGTCCTTTCAATCTGAACACCAAGGGAAGCTGTACGTCTCCTGAATTACTAGTTTATTTCTCATCTTATGCAACTGATCATGTCTTCTTTGCTCTGGCAAATTTTGTGGCCCATCTCCAGGAACTATATAGGAACTCACAGAATTCACATTGTGGACCAACTCTATGCCTGGTTTGGATTTTTCCCCTTATTATCTTTTTTCTGTGCTGTATTTTCTGTTTATTTTAAGCTACTGCACGTATTTATATGAACCATTGCAAATTTTCTTCGAAATAGATGAAACTAATAGGTAGGGCTGAGTGTTAAACTCACAGTCAATAAATTCACATTACCCCATTTAAACCTCATAGCATCTCTGCAAGAAGGTTTTCATTATCACCAGTAGAGTGGTTGAGAAAAATTAATTTCACCCAGATACAAATACCTTACAGAGTAGAAGTATAAGCAGGAAACTCCAAAGTTCTACTAAAGACAAACAAAACACCTAGCCATATCTAAAGAAAAATAATTATAGATTATAGATTAACTAAAGTCAAATGAGACTATGGGAAATGGATGACCTTAGCCAAAGCTTCCTAAGAGAATACTTTAAGAATATTGGTAAGTTTACTACATCCTGATTTTGTTTAAACAAACAAACAAAATCTGTTTTACTTGTTTTACTAATTTCCTTTTCTAATCCACTCTCCAGACTGTCAAAAGAATAATGCTTTAAATTTAAAGAAAAAAAAAAAAACCTTTTTCTCCCAGAAAATATTATCAACTTTGAAAATTCCATAGTTTTTCTTTTGAATTAATTAATGTAATATGGGCACAGAGGGACATAGATGCTATATGATTTTTTTTCTACTTTTAGAAGCATTTACATTTGTTTACATTTTGTCCTGTTATTTAGTAGCATGAAATCACATCTGCTTACATTATAAACATAATTGTTGGGCATAATAATTAGATTCTGGTTCTACGTTTTGTGATTATGTAACTTGGAATAAGCTATGTACTTCTGTACTTCAGATAATTCATTTTAAAAAGGGGAGAAAAACAGAATTCCTAAGAGCTGATGTGAAGATTAAATTAAATAATACATGTAACACACTTAGAACAAT
Source organism: Mellivora capensis (assembly GCA_004024625.1). Lineage (NCBI taxonomy): Eukaryota > Metazoa > Chordata > Mammalia > Carnivora > Mustelidae > Mellivora > Mellivora capensis. The sequence continues at coordinate 39,709 of PISX010013364.1, read as the reverse complement.
GTGTAGCATACATTCAGCTCTTGATAAACATCCCCCTCCTTTATAAGCAGCAATGCAGTGTCATTCGTTTTCACCTGATCTTCTGTATTTCCAGCAAAAATAGGTGAAATGGTACATGAACCCTTCTGGAGAGATAGGCAAGAAACAGAAACAAAATACTGAACGCTTCCATATATAATTTGCCAAAATAATCACCGCATGTTATGGCAGTGATTAAAGTCATTGCCATCGCTCCTTACTGGTACTTGTGCAGCTTACTGATCACCCTATCTGATTCCTAGGGGTTCGAGTGGTATTTCAGTTTTTGACAGGACCGAGACAGCAGGCTGTCCATTATTAAACCACACATCTGGTCCTTGTTGTTAATAACTGGTTATTTGCAATATGTGGACAATCTACAAGTTTTCCCACAGGGAGTCAAATGAGGCTGAAATGTGTTAATCCTCTTTTATCCCTATTCACACAGTGATTTACAAGATGGGCTAAGTGTGCGCCTGTACTAACAATTTATCTTTATGATTTGGTGCAAAGTCCAGTGCAAGAAAGCCAAAAACAAGCAGTCCTTTATTTCTTAGATTCGTTGTTTTTTGGCTTTGCATGCAAAATCCATTTCTTATACATATTTACAAACTGTGAAAATTGGAATTAATATAGCTCTGAGTTCAAGGAATGCATACACAGAGGGCATGATGCTCACTCTTTAAAGCAATGCCATAATTGCAGGAGTGCAGAGTACTAAAGCGCAGTTCCAAAGAGAAGCCCACTGAAAACTGGAAACAGGAAAGGGTCAAAGAGTGAGGGCTTACTGCCAGCCATAGTCCCCTACAGACCAGCCAAACTTGACAGTCAGGGTTTCTGTTTCTGTTTACTTTTACTACTTCTATTTGTCAGAAAAAGATAAAGATAAATATGATCGATCCAAGAGAATACTGTGGAAAGAAATCTCACTGTCCTCAGTCCCCCTCTTTTGAGGATACTCTTTTCCCCCACACCCAGGAGCATTTCTCCCCTATTCTTTCCAGGCAACTGGGGCTTTTAGAGCCTCTGATTCACTCCACAACTCCAAACCATCTCTACTTCCCAGGCAAAGGAGACAAATAAATCTAATGCCACTTGTGTACTGAATTAGCTTACCTAAATGATTTATTTTTTCCCTTGAAATTATACTACATCTTAGATTCTTTTTAAAAGTCTGCTTGTTATAGTTGTATCCAGTTACTGAAGAATCAAGGTCACAAGTTTCTAATCCACTCTTAGGCCTCCAGATGATCAGATGCAAAGGACCCAAAGCCATTTTCACAGCACTTTCTTTGCCTTCACGAAGCTGGGGTTTTTATTCATCTGCTGCAAGCAAGCACATGGTCACTCTGCTATAAGAGATGTATGCAAAGCAGACATTTCTGGCCCTGCTTATCCATATCTTCTCTATCTAGGTTTACATTCACCTCCATTTCACGTTCTACAACTCCACACAACCACTTCTGGATTTATACTGAGGATGAGATGTTATCAGTGCTCTAGATGTACCTTGTCTTCTCACTCTGTGCTCTAAATGACTTTCTCTGGGGGCACCTGGGTGGCTCAGTGGGTTAAAGCCTCTGCCTTTGGCTCAGGTCATGATCCCAGGGTCCTGGGATCCAGCCCCGCATCGGGCTCTCTGCTCAGGGGGGAGCCTGCTTCCCCCTCCCCCGCCTGCCTCTCTGCCTATTTGTGATCTCTGTCAAATAAATAAATAAATAAATAAAATCTTAAAAAATAAAATAAAATAAATAAATGACTTTCTCTGACATTGCAACTTCAGTGCTGTCTGATGATTAAGATCCTTGTGAAAAGAATTGTTTTTTTCATGATCCATTAAAAAAATAAAAATAAGGGCCCCTGGTTATGGCTCAGTTGGTTAAGTGTCTGCCTTGGGCTCAGGCCATGATCCCAGGGTCCCCGAAAGAGCCTGCATGGGGCTCCCTGCTCACTGGGGAGCCTGCTTCTCCCTCTCCCTCTGCCTATCGTTTCCCCTGCTTATGCACACTCTCTCTCTCTCAAAATAATTGAATAAAATCTTTTTAAAAATTTTTTGACTTTACTTTTTCAGTGTTCCAAGGTTCATTGTTTATGGATCACACCCAGTGCTCCATGCAATACGTGTCCTCCTTAATACCCACCATCAGGCTCTCCCAACCCCCACACCCCCACTCCAAAACCCTCAGTTTATTTCTCAGAATCCACAGTCTCTCGTGGTTCTTCTCCCCTCCTAGTTCCCCTAACTCACTTTTCCTCTCCTTCTCCCAATCTTTTTAAAAACTTAAAAAAAAAAAAAAAAGCATATTGAGTCAAGGACCGACACAAAGTAAAAGTAATGGTCTTTCTGGATCATTATCTACTGCTTCAACTAATTTTAATTTGCAATTTAAAACACATAAAAGCATTAGTTTAAAAACATCTTGATCAAATGTATTAAATATTGCTCACATGGGATGCCTGGCTGGCTCAGTGAGAAAAGCATGCAACTCTTGATCTGGGGGTCATGAGTTTAAGGCTCATGTTGTGCATAGAGATTACTTAAATACATACATACGTACATACATACCTAGACTTTTATAAATAAATAAATAAATAAATAAATATTGCTCCCAAGAGGTCAAGCTAACTTAATTTCAAACTATAAATATATAAAGCAACTGGTTAGATTTTATTGAAAAAGTATTTCTTTTTGCTTCACTTTCTAAAAGTAAGTTAGATAAGGATGGTGCACAAGTAAGACAATATTGGCGATACATGAATATGCTGATAAAAACAGACAAACCAATGACAAAGTGATTTATGAACATGTAAAACATTTTAATAAACAAGAACATTTCTTTTTAGAAAAGCCCATAAAAATACCACATCCACTATCGACAATAAGAAAATAAAAGCATGGCCTAAGCTACAGGTACACATTATGACTAAATATATTGCTAGCTTAATTTTTATTTTGTACTAATAATGAAGATGAAAGCTCTACGTGTTCAGCCTTCATTTGTATTATTTCCTATACTACCTTTCAAATGTATTTTTGCAGAAGTTGAGTTACATTACTAACAGAGAAGGGGGAAAGTCTGTTAATAATTTTGATAAAACAAGTTAGCTGAAATCATTTTCTTTGTCATCCATAAAGAAGTACGCTTTTGCAGCCATCCTCAAGACTAACTTGAAGCCACCACAAAGAACCTACTTAGTACAAAGTTTAATCTCCTTGGGGCACGTGGGTGGCTCAGTCTGTTAAATGTCTGACCCTTGATTTCAGCTCAGGTCATGATCTCAGGGTCATAAGATCAAGCCCCACATGGAGCCTGCTTAAGGTTCTCTCTCTCTCCCTTTCCCTTTGCCCCAGTACCCCTCCCTCTCTTAAAAGAAAAAAGAAAAGGAAGTTTAATTTCCTTAAAATGTCACATAACTTATGCAGAAAATGAAATTTCTACGTTCCAAACTTCCTTATTCAAGACTTATTATACGTAAAAGTACTCCAAAAAGTTACAAGTGTAATACTCGCAGAAGAGGTATTACTAACATATAAGCATATACAGAAAGTGGATACATATATAGAGTAGGTAAATGGTGCAAACTTTAAAAATAAATTCTATGTAAGAAAGTAAATAAATAAATAAATTCTATGTAATCTGAAAAGCCACATTTTTAAAATATATTTTCTTTTTTTTTTTAAGATTTTATTTATTTATTTGACAGGCAGAGATCACAAGTGGGCAGAGAGGCAGGCAGAGAGAGAGGAGGAAGAAGGCTGAGCAGAGAGCCCAAAGTGGGGCTCCATCCCAGGACCCTGGGATCATGACCTGAGCAGAAGGCAGAGGCTTTAACCAACTGAGCCACCCAGGTGCCCCAAAAAGCCACATTTCAATTATAAGATCAGGTCAAAAGGAAGAAATCAAATACATTTTTATATAAAATATTAATGTCTGAATTCTTATAGCTACTGATAAACAAAAATTATTAAAAATGCATATTTCTCTGCATTGTATGATTTACACTATATGTATCTAAAGTCATTTTATGCACCATTACCTACTTCAGTAGAGGCAATTTTTTTCTTTCCTTATTCATGGAGCTTTCCCTTAATGTAATAGTCAGTGCTAAGAAATGCAGCATTATCTATATTCTTTTAACAATAAATGCTTAAATCATTTTTATAGATATTACATATGCAAAGTTGATTCAACTATATAAATAAACAGTAAAAATAATACTCGATTCTTTTTACTAACACAAAATATTTTAAAAGTGTATTTAATGACCTGAACTTGCTAGTTTATAATAAGTACTTTATATCAAATGGCTACTTTTCAAAATAATATATAATTTTATTAAGGGAGATAAAATCAGTAGGTTATATAAATGTGCCACTCCACACCCATTCTTCCAATTTAACTTTATAAAATAAATTAATATATTTGCATTGTATGATATCTAAAATCACATATACTCCAAAAGCTTTCCAAGCATTTTTTTGCCATTTTATAAATACCTCTTAAACTACTAATTCATTGAATTGCACTCTTTGTTCAAGTCCTTTTATGATTTCAATTACTACAGTGCATTAGGTGACTTGCTTACATTACTTTTAAATGCCACCTGTAAAATATGAAAGATAACACTTAAAATTACTGGAGTTGAAACAACTGACCAGATATTTGAAAACTGAATTGGTGTTAATTAAATAAAAGGGCTACTCCTCTGTGACTGCAACTGAGAACTGTCCACTAACAGAAATGACAATTACTGAATTATCAAGAGTCATGACAATTCATCCACATCAAGTGCATTGTGTTCCCAACTTTAAAATTACTAAGTCAGGAGAGGATGAGTACGGCTTGTTCTCTCTTAAGACATTTAAAACTTGAAATTTACCAACACTAAACTGCAAGAGAACATTCTAAATCTTTATTGTCTTATGAATCGTAGAAATGTTAAAACAGAAAACAGTAGATGTGAAGGCTGCAACAATTCTACATATTACAGAATGGCTTCCATATAAACCAGTTAAATTCAGTCTCTCATCATATTAGTTTTAATCATAGAGTAACTTTGAGGATACTAAGTATCCTAAATATTAGATTCATAATATATAGAATACCTTGAGTCATCCCTAATATAGTGACTTCAGCTACTTTATTTTCAAACAACACTGACTAGCCTATCAAAATGGGTGTATGATCTTCTTGACAGTCTTAAAGTTGAAATTCTGCAAAAACATCATCATAGCATAAACAATAAACTGTCAATATTCAGGAGGGGAGCTTCTCTCTAATCATATCTGTGAACACCTCCTGACAAAGCACTGCTTCACATTCCTTCTTATATTGTTCTTAAAACCTAACTTAATAAGGCCCTGAGATGCAGCATGTAGTCAAATATTAGCTGAATGGATAAGTGACCATTAAGAAATATTTCATGAGCCACTTGAATTAGATTTTTGTGTTTTACTCAGGATGCCAAAGAAATAAGTGTGAGTCATATGTGCAACAGACATCTCTAGGCATTAGCAGTGTTCTCATTTAGCAACTCTCAAAGTTACTTCATGGCCTCAGAGAACTAATGTTATTCATGTGCTAAATGTGCAGTTCTCTGCAATGCTATGTCTACCTCTGCTCCTTTATGTCCTACTCAGAAAAGGTCATCAGAATGCAAATCAGGGAGAGGGAATTATGTAAAGATGACACTGATTCATACACACACACACAAATTCTATACATATGTGTGTCACATGTACATACATATTATGTTACACATGCACGTGTGTTTCCATACATGTGATACAGTATAAACTGGACTATCCAAAGTTAGTTCGCAGAAAATCTATGGTGTAGAGACCACCAAAATTCCCCTTTCACCACACTCCACACATCTATCATATGGCCTACTCATTTTTACATGACAGTCAATCATGCCTTATTAAGATTTAATTTAAAAAAATTTTTTAAAGATTTTATTTATTTGACAGAGAGAGAGAGAGAGCAAGCACGAGCAGGGGGAGGGGCTGAGGGAGAAGCAGGCTCTCCACTAAGCAAAAAGCCCGATATGGGACTCAATCCCAGGACCTTGGAATCATGACCTGAGCCAAAGGCAGATGCTTAACCAACGAGCTACCCTGGCATCCTTTAATTTAAAATTCTTAACATGAAGAGCAAAGTAGAATGTGCCTACTTTCCCATCCGCTGATTTCTCCATTATTTCTATGATATGATTCTAGAAGGAGAAGATACCCAATCTCGGTTCAGATTCCCCCAGAAGCGTACCTTGAGATAAGGATTGGAGCATAAGTAGTTTATTTGGGAGCTGATCCCAGAAAATACCAGTAGGGGGAGAGGGGAAGAAATCCAATTAAGCTTGTGATATTAAACCAATTACAACTATGGGCAACTGGAGCTTGTCCCATTGGACACAGTGTAGAACATGTTTCAGAATTATCACAACCAAGGAGTTAGAAAGCTAAGGTATTTATCTAACAATTCCTTATTTATTCATTTACCCAGAGGCACTTTTGACCTAGGGAGCCCCTGAGCCTGGGGAGGTGATGGGGTTGGGGGAGTATGACAAAACAAAAAACAAAAATTTCAGGCAAAGAATATTCATAAAAAATAGCCTAAAGAATATGAACAAATCACTAAATGTACCTGTTGGTATAAACTATCTACCCACTCTTCTATGAAAGAATGCTTTCTCTTCAGCCCCATAGGAATTTAGTCCATGATAACTGAGTGGAATAAGAAAGCTCCTTAGACTCAGTTGCAAAGAGGAAGTTGTGAGCACAACAAAGACAAAAGACATGACTTTACTTACTGCATATTAATTTAGAATTCTGAAGAAATATAACAAAAGAACTGAAAATTGCTAATCAGAAGTGAAGAAGGGAACTAACATTTAATGAGCACGTAATGGGCTTAATTATTCCTACAAATTCAAACAAACTTAATGGAAAGAACTTGGGAGTTTCTTGAAGAATCTGAGTCACAGAGAACCAAATTCAAGTGTCATCCTTGCACTTTTAAGATATATTACCAAAAGAAGCATTTAATTTCCCAGAAACTTAGTTAACTAGTTCCTAAAATACACACATACACACATAAACCCCTGCAGACAGACAGACACACACACACACACACATACACCATTAGCATAGTTAACAGATTAGCCAGTGCTTAGTGCCAACTAAGTGTTAGTTTTGCACCTTACAGAAATAAGATTATTGAATTTCATAATGGTCAAATGACTTGCCCAAGGAGACTCAGCTAGTGGGAAAATAAGCAAAGGATTGAAGTCTGAGTCCCTATTAACCCAAGGATCTTGTCTTCAAAGAAGGACAACAAATGGAACCAAAACTCAATATTAAGTTTTCATGAAGCCACAAAATCAGTCAAATGGATGAACAATTTTTTAATGTTTAATGCCTTACTTTAATGGGTGTACTTTAAATTACTTTAATTTAAAGTAAATATGGCCTAGATTTTAAGTTAAACTTGGGCTAGCATAAACTTTTATTATAATGGATATTTTAACTAAATATGTAAAACTTTTTTTAATATAGCAGTGACTTACTTGGGTAGTATTCAACTAACCAAAATTCCTAGTCACTGAAATATATCTGCAGCATCCTTGGAAAAATAAAGGGAACCTCATGAACAATTAACATCTTGGATACAATATTAAAAAACAAACAATCTTGTCACCACAAGTCCAAAATATATCCTCTGTGAATTCACTCCATCTCACAATTTCTAGAATGAAGATTTCTATTCTACACAATGATCCCATGGTCCTGAAGTAATAAATATAGATTCCATCCCTATAATCATAATGGTGCATTTGATAAGTCATTCAACCAGGCTAATACAGTTTATCTAAATGTCAACTAGCTTTACTATTTATTTAGATATTCATTTCCTTCTCTTCAGTCATCCAGAACACCTTACTTTCCAAGCATACGTGTAAACTGGCATTTGTTCTTTTAACTCTTAACAAACACATGTTTTGCCTTAAAAAAGAGGTTGCATTGAAATATTACCCTCTGAGAAACATCCATACCCCTTTAAATTACTATGAAACCAAAGAAGAAGTCCAAAATTTATGCCCAAGATAAAAGCCTTTGTGTGTAGAGACAGGATTTGGTATTGGGAGCTGAAATGATAAGGAAGAAAAGAAGAATATTGCCCAGAGCTGAATCGGGATGAGATTTTTGAGTAGGACCAATAATGGATCTACTTTGTAATTAAAATAGAACATTAGTACCAAACTGAACTTCAAGGAAATATTTCAATTGAGTTAAGAGCCTAGTTAGTATACATAGCTCATTTAAAAACAAAAATATATGACATGTGATACATGAAATGACTATTCCAGAAAATACTAAATTCAATGAAACATAAAATGTGTCTTTTAAATAATGAATCAGATAGCTGGGGGAATTTCAGAAGTTCGACTAGGTAAAGCAGTGATGCTCTGGATAAAACACATGAGCAGTATTTTGCTAGTAATAAACATTTTAGCTCTCAAACTTAGTTTTAATCTTGTGACATATATACTAGTTAGGTTAAAAATATATTAACCACAAAAAGGTTGGGTCATGCTCTACAAACACCATTACTAACTACAGTCACAGTTACCTGTTCAAAGTTGAGTATTTTCAGTTGACGTCATTTTCCCTAACTACCTGTTACATATTTAAACCAATTGTCTGTAACTCCAAATGTCTAAAGAGCAAAAAATTCCCCGTAGCAGGTGAACACCTTAACAAGAAAACACTGACAAGGAGTAAGCAAACGGGTGCAAGAGATTTTAAGTTTTTTATGTGCTTTTTCAGTCAACTTGGTACATTTTTCAAATTTGAGGAACACCTAAAGGGGGAAAAAATGAAAATTATATGGCACTGACACTGCGTGCCATTTGGATGTATTGTACCTCTAGCAGCAGCCTTATACACACCGTAGGAAAGCGCAGATAGACAAAAGAGTAAGTACCCAATAAATGCAATACATGCTTTGCAAGGATAAGAAAGTGAAAAGGAAGAGCTCCTTGTCCATGGCAATTGCTCTATGCAGTCAAAATGGAGAGACGTATCAAAGAGTCCCTCTCACTCCCTCCCCCAGTCTCGGGCTCCCTTTTTCTTCTCCCCTGTTCCCCCTTCAGCCTCCCTCATCTCTGTCTGGCTTTCAGCCGTGCAGCCGGAGCAAGACTGCACCGCACCACTCACCTGTCGTCGTTTTGCCATCCCTGGTCCCCTAGCAGCAAATCCCGAAACCTGTACCTGGGAGGCAGAGGGGGCACTTCGCTCTCCAAATCAACCATCCTTCCTCAAAGAGTGAGAAACAGAAAACGACGAATGGAGAAGAGGAGGGAGAGAGAAAGAAAATTCTGCGGAGTAGAGGGAGAGGACTAACAAGATGTGGGGGGCCACAGAGGGACGGGGAAGGGGAAGGGGCTTGGGAGGGGGAGGGGCCGGCTCCGTGCCGGAAGCTGAGGCTGAAAGGGGGCTGGCTCCTCTCTCCAGAGGGTGTGTTGGGGATGATGCAAACCGAGCCCAGGAGCAAAAGTCTGGCTCTGACAAGAATCTACGCTGCCAAGGAACCGCCCCCAGGCTCGGCACCGCCTCTGGTCCCCAGGACTCGGGGGAGGCGGGAACGCAAAAGTTACTTCGCGGAAAAAAAAAAAAAAAAAAAAAAAAAAAGGAAGAGAGAAAGAAAACCCGAACACGCGCGGTGCCTAGAAAGAGGGGAGGAGGCGTGCGAGCCGCGCGCTGGGGAGGCACTTTCCTAAAAGGCAGGTCGAGGAGCCCCCTCCGAGGGCGATCCCGACAGCGGGTCCCCGCGCGGACGTGCACGCCGCACAGCCCCGAGCGGGCGCCAGGGGGACCGTGGCTTTGGGCCCAGCTGCGGCCAACCCGGCTCTCCCCGCCAGAGCCTTCGCAACTGCCGCCGGGGGCCGAGCCAATGAGACTCCCCCTCATTAGCATAACACCATGACGGCAGGGAGGTGCCTTGGGGACAACCAATGGGGGCGAGCCTAATTAGCGGATTCCCGGGGGCGGGGGCCACAGGGTGTCGGGAGTGTTCCCAGGTGCCCCAGGCGCCTCCGCTGGGCTCGCCTTCGGCTCGGGTAAGCGGGGTGGAGAGTGCACCAACGTGGAGAGGGAATCCCCGCTCCCAGCCTCAGGAAAGCCCCCCCCCCCTTTTTTTCCTTTTTTTTTTTCCTCACAGTCTAAAAGAAAGGAAGGTGTTTTCCGGATTCTGGGTAAGAATGAAGGGGCCACTTTAGGCCGTTAAACAGAAACATTTAGATGAGGGCTAGGAAACCACATCGAAACGCCTGGAGGTTTACGCACTAGCACTGGCAATTAAATTACTGTTGCTGCTACAGGTAGCGCGGTGGGCTTCCAGGTTGCACGGCCTTAGCCTTCGGAGTCCCCCCTTAGTGGCCCAGACAGTCAGAGGAAGAAGTGAATCCAAGAGTCCAGAGTTGGTTTTTCCGTATCAGCCGCTGCTTATAAGAACCTTGGGTACAAGCCCTAGTTATGTTTGCGCGGATTGTCTTCTGCCAAGCACTGATTTCATCAGGGTGTACGCAGTCCCTCAGTACTTAGCCACCTGGGAGGCCCTGGGCCTGAAGACTCAGAGACTTTACCACCCGTCCCTCCGGCTCTCAGGAATCTCATACTTTGCTTGGAGGAACAAGTTTAGAAACGTAGTGACACCTAATAGGAGACAAGGTTATCAAACCTCAGGTGAAGAGATGTGAAAGTCCCCGTGAGATAACACACTTAATTCATGGAGAGGTCAAGGAAGACCTTGAAAGTGAACCAAACCTTCTATATTCATTTGCAACCTCTGTAAGGTAAGGGAAGAAAGCAGTGAAGGCGGTGGGGACAATAGTAAGAGCAGGGGCTAAGTGATTTAAAAAAAAAAAAAAAAAGTTTGGTTTATTCAGGAGACAGGGGTTAATTTGGTATGGCTAATTCTCAGTGATGTCACGTAGTGGAGGGTTTAGACACAAAGTTGGAAATACAAGAAAAAATCAGCAGAAAGATAGTATCAGATAAAATAGGATGAGTACCTAAACATGAAGAATCACAATAGAAATAGTCATACCCTATGTCTCTATCTTCCAAATCCCACCCATCTCAAATGACATATCCTTTATTAGATTTCCTGATTCTTCCAGCTAATGATGATGCCTTTCTTCCTTTGAACACTTCCTACCCCTGTGAGTATTTTGCTTTTAGTACTTATTGTAGTCTGTCTCCTCCCCTGCCTGTGGCTTATCTTTCTAGCACAGTACCTTCAAAACAGCAAAATCTCAGCAAATCTATGTAGAGATGCATTAAAAGCTTTTAAACCTAGAAAACTAATATTTTTTCACATTTGCTGTAGCCCCGGAATTATGTATTTGTTTATTTTTCTTTGGCATGAACTTTGGTAATCACTTTGCCAAATGAGAATGTTATATCACTGCATTGTTAGTTTGAGCGTGGGAGGAGAAAATATCTGGTTTATATTCTGGAGCTTATTATCTGCTGTTATGATAATTCTATGAAGTTTATTTTTTTTAATATTCCAGGTTAATATTTTTTATTTTAATAGTCTGCCTTTGGACATTTAGCATAAAACTATAATATTTAGTATCAGTAACAGACTCAAAAAAAGGGGGGAACTAAAAAAGAAAAAAATTAGCTATTGAATGTTAGATTCCTGAGAAGCTGGACGTTAGAGTAAAGCAATAATATTCTACTTTAAAAAGAGCTGTGCAGGGGCGCCTGGGTGGCTCAGCGGGTTAAGCCTCTGCCTTCAGCTCAGGTCATGATCTCAGGGTCCTGGGATAGAGCCCCGCATCGGGCTCTCTGCTCAGCAGGGAACCTGCTTCTCCCTCTCTCTCTCTGCCTGCCTCTCTGCCTACCTGTGACCTCTGTCTCTCTGTCAAATAAATAAATAAAGTCTTTAAAAAAAAAAAAAGAGCTGTGCACCCTTATTTTATTGTTACAGACTTAATTATTTGGCTTCCAAATGCCCAGATAACATTTGAGGAGGAAGCAAATGCATTAAAAAGAAAAAAAAGTTAAATAAGTAAAAACCTGCTCAGCTAATAGGGTCATAGCCCAGCTGTTAAGGATACAAATGGCACAAGGTATCCTGATGTGCCAAGCCAAACCGGTTGGAGACCACTGCAGTAATGATACACTGATGTTCTGTGTGCTTTCACATTGTCACAGTGAAGAATCTTACACTTCTAAATTAAAGAAAATTCTAAAAATAATGCAATATAAAAAATACTATCCTGATTTTTAAAACAACCAATATTTGGGCACTGAAACTTAAATTTATAATTGAAAGATCCTCTTGCTCTCCTTTATATTTTCTTTTCATTTTTCTTTAAGCAGACTTTTTATTTTTTGTCATTAATTTTGACTTTAAGTTCTCCCACCTGTCTTTCTACACTTTTATTCTGTTTTTTTTTTCATGTCATGTCATGTCATTTCCTGCTGTTAAAATATATTTTCCTCTCTCACTCTTTTTATCTTGATTTCCTTTTTCCACTGTGTTCTTTTAATATCCCATTTCATAGACTCTTTTTCTCTCTGTGTGTATGAAAGCTTTCATTCTACCATAACATGACATTCGATTTTTAGAAACAATTTTCAAACGTGGTTCTGTACATCACAATTTTGCACCTTACTCAGTGGTGTTCTTAAGCCCCTTAATGAACAGCTGGTGTCGATCAGAGCAATAGACTAGTTTGGTCCCACATGAACAAAAGAGTACTCACACATGAACAAAAGAGTACTCACCAAAAATCTGATTTATTATGCTGATGGATAGAAAATATCAAGAATGAGGATTAGGAAGAAGATTGATTCTCTAGATTTAATTTTTATTCTAAAGAATACTTTTGAGAGTATCTTCCAGTCTCTTTTTTCAGTAGGAAAAAAATTCTTAAATTTTTTATTTCTGTACTTTGATGATTATGCCAACATTTAAATATAAAAAAGATTCATTCCCATGAGTGAAGAATGATTTTATTAACAAAAATAATTTATTGATAATTATCTTGTGAATAATGAGTGTAGTTAGGATCATAGATTATGATGAGGTTTTGTTTTTGTTTTTGTTTTTGTTTTTTTACACACTTCATAGATGCTTCATCTGTGGAGGCAGAAAAAGCATATTCCACATCTATTCTGATAGCATCATTTAGCTACGTAACAACTCAGTGTGAAGAAGACATATGTTCAATTATTTTTTAACAAATATTTTTTAAGTAGTTACTATGATTTGAACTTCTCATGGGCTAAAGGGTGAGGAAGAAGAGTACGCGAGAGAGGATAGACCATCCAATAGCCACATTAGAATGTGATAGCCCACAGTAGTAATTAGCACTCCCTGCTCTCTTACTAAGGAGCACATACAGACATCTAATTCCGGTTTTGGAAAATCAGGGAAATCTCTCAGGAGGAGCTGATGTCTATATTAATGGATGAAAAAAATGAGTGAGAGAGTAAGGTGGAGCCAGAAGCAGTGGCAAATATTATAGGTACAAATAATTTAATATAAGAAAGCAAATATTGTAGGTACAAATAATATAAAAAAGCCTGGCTGTCTCTGTCAGAAGAGGATGTGACTCTTGATCTCAGGGGGTCATGAGTTCAAGCCCAAGATTGGGTGTAGAGATTACTTAAATAAACAAACAAACTCAAAAAAAAAAAAAAGAAAGAAAGAAAGAAAAAGAAAGCAATGGCAGACCCTAGCAAATGCAAAAGTATCATGTAGTTGGATTTCTAGGTGGGTCCCTACATGAGGAGAGAGCAGAAAGGGAGGGAGAAAAATCAGCAGGAAGATTGCCAACCATTTACTAAGAACCACATCTGAAGGGGCCTTACATACCATGCCAACAAAGTTTGGGTTTTAACTGAACACGATGAATATTTTGAGGATTTTAAGTAGGTAAGTGACAAGGATCACATGGTAGCTGTGTATTTAATTGACTAGTGAGGAGGACAAGAGTGGAAGAAGGGAGGCCATTTATGACCTATACAGTATTTTAGGTGAGCTTTGCCAGTTGTCTGAAATGAGGCAGTGGTTACAATGCAGATGGAAAGTAGAGGACAGATCTATAGGAAATTAAGAAGACAGTATTGACAGGACTTGATAATTGAGAGACTGAAAGTTAATGGAGAGTAAAGAATCAATGATACTCTCTGGACTCCAAGAATGAGTAAATAATGACAAGTAGTACTGTTGGGCAAGATGGGAATACAGAAATAGGTCTGAGTAAGCAAATTATTACACTTTGAGCCATCAGCAAAACATCAAATGGAGAAGTCAAGAAAGTTTGGATATGTGAGTCTTAATATCAGGAGCAAATTTTTCTCTAGAGATATCAAATTAGGGAGCATCAATATAAAGGAGGCTGTCCCAACAGAGGAAAGATAAATACACCTGACCCTTAGTACTGTGAGCAGAGTCATTCGGAGGTAGAACCCACAAAGGTGCCTGAGGAGAAGGGATGGATTAGGGAGGTGGGCACAATGCCAAAGAGAATTCAGTTTCTATTGCCAGAGTATAGAGAGACATGTGTTTCTCTATTTGCTTGATTAGTTTTATTCTGTGACCCTTGATTCAAGTTCAAATAAATTCTGTCTACAGGAAGAAAAATGTAACAAATCCTGTCCTATATTTTAAGCATGTCCAGCTACATGAGCAGAATCATTTTTAGTTCAGTAACTTTGAAAAGAAGAAGCAATCGAGAGAAAATGAAAAGGCAGAATACCATACTCGATTCACAAATTCCACCTGAAAAAAAGCACAGGTAACCTGTATAAGAAAAGGCCATTTGGAGAATTCATAAGAAGCTATGCCAATACTTAACATTCTTTACCCAATACTTCTCTTATTGTTTATCATTCTAAAGGAAAAGTTGGCTGAGAGGTAAAATGTGTATGCAAAACTTACAATGGAAACCTGTCAGGAGACAGGTGACATTTTATTGTATTAATAATGATATCTTCTGTGATCTTCCTCCTTGCTTTCTTCCCTCTTCTCATAGCTTCCTCCAAGTACACATCTTACTCAGTGTCATTCTTAACAGTAATACATATTTCCATTTATCTGCTTCTAAACCCTTTCCCTTGACCGAATTTTTTGGACAGAGAATATAGAGACAGAGGGCGAACTATTTAGTGCCAAATGTGCTTCAATAACTTTGATGCATGTTCTTCTACCAAAATCCAGGAATAACACTCACATTATTCTTCTACATATTATACACACACACACACACACACACACACACACACACACATATTTAGGGAGGAAAAACCTCCAGCAGTTTGGGAAAGCTCCAGTTTTCATCTTGGATCACTATGTTGGTAGGATCCCAAATCTTGCTTATTGATAGAGGAGTCACCTTGTTCATGATCATCCCTCAGCTTTGACCCTTGTCATCTCCTAGCCTACTAAAGTAAGGAATGACAACTACCACTTTACTTTTTTCACAGTAGTTGTCAATCAGTAGATGACTATCTAGTAAGGAAATGAGAAGCTACATATATGAATGGATGAGGTCATAGCTTTGTCAAACATCAGAGCTTGAAATATTTGAAGATGAAGAGTTACAGTGTAAGTAACTACTTTGTGTCATATATTAGGTCAGGACTTTGCAACAATTCTGAAAATTAAATAACACTGTCCAAATTTAAAAGAAGGGAAAACAGGTTGAGATGTTATCCCCTAGCTATAAGGTGCCAGGCCATGATTCACAACATTGATTTTGTGACTTCCAAGTGCATACACTTCCCAGTATAGCTGAGAGAGAAGGTTTATGGTCAATACCAGTAGATATTTATGTTTACTAATTGGTAATCTAAATATTGAATTAGAATTTTTAAAATTGCCCTATTAATTCCCTATTGATCCACTTTGCTCCAGCCTCAATTACCTTCTTTTCCACCTGAGGGACTTTCCATCACTTGTTTGCCCTGATCTTTTTCTTCCCTTCTTCCCACAACTGCCTCATAATTTCTTCATCACTTCCTCATAGAAAACTTTCCTACTCACCCAATACAAAGATGCCACCTAGTCACTCTCTGTTATATCGAACTGCTCTATCATCAATTTCAAATATCTCTTTAAAATATTAACAGTATCTAACTTTACTGTGTTTATTCTTTTGCTTTATTTTTTCCTTGCTCTTCCATTCCCAAAACTATCTAAGCTCCGTAAGGGTAAGGACCTTTTTAGTCTTGCCAGCAAGAGTAGTGTCTAGTGTAATAGTATGGGCTTGAAAACACAGTTTGCTCAGTGATGAAAAACAAGAAAGGAAAGAAAGGAAGGGTAAAAAGGGGGGGACAGGAGGAGAAATTTGAGATTTGCTCAAGTGCTTACCTAGATTTTTCCATTCCAATCTGGGAAAATTGCATTGTGCATTTAGACATTATTTTTAAATGATTACATATGTATGCATGTGCATGTATCATACAAAACTAAGTAAGGCATGAAGATTTAAATAACATTTGTCAGAGCCTTATATTGAGATGTAATAGATTCTTTCTCGTGCAGGGTTTGATTTGAGAAATCCAGTAATGTTTTCATGAAGGAAAAAATGCATATAAGGTATGGTCATAGTAATTGAAATGGTTTTTCTTGCATTCAAATATGGTCATTAGACTTTATTGATTCCTCTGATTTAGAAATTTAATTTGTAAGAAGAAAAACTTGAGGTGATTCTGTATTATTTCTATAATATATCAACAACTTATAAAATTACTATCTATTCATTCCAGTATTTAAAATGACCACAGACTCATTAATTTAAAATGTAGAATAATTTGACAGCATTTTATATTAACAGCTAGGTAGATAGTCTTCTCATTTTGAAGATGATTTTAACAGAGGGGGAAAAAAAAAGCTAAAGTAAGTCGCTCAGCAGCCATTTCAGTATAAATGATATGGAAGTCCAATTTTCCTGATTATTATGCAATGTCCCTAGGCCACAAGCTACCAGTAGTTTTCATTGCAAATACCATGATGGTGTAAACACAGTATATAACAACAAGTCAAAAAAGGAAACTTACACAGTTTTTTTATTCACAACTGCATTAGATACATTGAGGTTATTGGTACATATGAACACATAAGATCCTTGACATTCATATATTTTATTTACCTATATATGTTGTAAGTACTAATTATGTTACTTTTATATACCAAATTTGGATTATTACTTATTTTCATATAGCTCCACTTCAAAATATTAAATGGTGACTCTGTGTTCATTACCATCTTAATTTGTACAGTTTGAGTGTACAAATTATAAAAAACATGAGCGTTTACTATTCCTTTTTCTATTATACAAAAATAATGAAATTTTTAAAAGTGTAAATATGGATACTAATGACAAGATGTTAGATATTCATACTTCGAGATTGAAAAAAGTGGAAATTGAGAGGCGTGGCCATAAGCAGCAGCTGTTTAGCTCACTTGAGCTATCTTCAGTATTTAGGAAAAGAACAAAATTATAGAATATGAAATATATCATTGAAGCTAAAGATATATGATTGAAGAGGTTGACATGTAAAGGTGATATATTATTCATGATTTCACCTTTTTTTTTAGCTTTCTGACATCAGACTACTTCATTTGACATGTTGCATGTGTCACTGGAAAGTAATGAGCTAATATGTATCTCATTTTCAGTGAAAATGCTACCTTTTCAGCCTTAGATCACTCTAAGTTGAAGGGTACAAAAGTTGTATCCTACCTTTTACACACACACACACACACACATTAATTCTTAGTAAATCATAATTCTTAGTAAATCATTTGCTGTAATTTAGGCTCTGAATTCCAGCAGTGGGTAGAACTTGACCTAAAACCTTCCCTTACTCTTTGCTTCCCCTTACACCTGGTCCCATTGCTTCCCAACCCATCCATCCGAAAACAGTTTTCTTTGTGATCACATACACAAGTTCTGAATGAGGCTGCTTGGATTTAGATCCTGACACTGGCATTTATTAGCTGCTTGACCTTGAGCAATTTATTCACTGTGCTTCAGTTTCCCCTTCTACATAATGGAATAATTAGACTGCTTATATTTGGAGGATCAAGTCCATTAATACATCTAAATGTTTTAGAATGGTGTTCACCACATAATTTGTCATTTTTATTACATGTGTTTTTCAAAATGTAGGCATCCACACATTTAGAAGTCTTTTTTTTTAATATAAACTCATCTTTGGTGTTTAGCAACTAATGAATTTAATTATGCTTTTCAAATTTAACGCAACCGGTTGAACAGCTTTGATTACCTTTTAAGAGATAAACTAAATTATGTATCCTCAGAGCAATCGAAACAACATAAATGTACTAAAGTTACATAGAAAAAAAACGGGCTGTTCAGTGATTCTTCTGAACTCCCATGGAAATAATAAATATGGATAATCAGAAAAGTACCTTAAATATTCCCTAGTTAGAAGCCAGATCATGTAGGCATTTAAAATTAAAACAAGCATCTTGAATTATATTCACATGCAAAGCAGAAAAAAATATGCACCATATTGAGTTCAGATGCAAGAAGCTGAACATGTGCTACAGAGCTAAATGAGTAATGCAATTTTTACACCGGGTCCACGCAAACTTTGCAGTTGCAGAAAATAAGGATATGGCAAAAAGCAATCTGGAAATGTCATAGCCAAATCAATAATTAAGAAGGATGTTCATCACCTCCTACTCAAATATCAATACAAATATATTGAAATATGGATTGATATGCAGGAATGCAATATACGATATTTAAGACCATTAAGACTAACATTTTTAACAAGGCATTCACTCAGATTTAGGAAACATAAACAAGAAACAACTCTAATTTGTCCTCTGGTCTTTTTGCCTACAAGCCTACGAGCTTCACTTGGACTTTAGCCCTGGGAAAATCACCAAGTTGCAAACTGTGGTACAGAAAGCTGAATGCATCAGATGTTAATGACCCAACAGCCAAAAGTGAGTTTTTCACACAATTTCCTTTATCTTTAATAGATTATTTTCCTAGGAGTTAACTACTAAATTGTATAAGACCGTGATTTCTCTGTGGCTTATCTGTTTTACCCAAGCAACACTTCAAAAATAATATATCCATAGTTTAATATACTAGGACATGGATCAAATGGAATCAAGATTGTGGTAATAATGAGATCCATGTTAGAAATACTGCAGAAGCCGGATGGATTCTGAAGGAAGAACCAAGTCAACAAGTCAAGTCAAAAGTGAAATGTGAGTATCCTATACAGGGGGAAGACCCTAGAAACAACATTAAGGGTTATAAGAATAATATTAAGTGAATATGATATGTCCAAATTAGTAGATTTTTAATTCTCAGAAAAGGAGATATTGACACTATTAATGAAATATCCTGCTATATTACTTACCATGTTTTTGATTATTAGTAACAGAATAACTCATCTACAATGCCTCTTAAAAACTAGAGAAATCTATTATCTCACATATGGAGACAAATCAGAGGAAGAGCCTCTTTAGCCAAGACTTTATATAGTGATATGATGTCACAAAAAGACTCAGTTCCTCTACATTTAATTGCCCTGCCTTCCTGTTTCTCCCTGTGATGTAAGATGATTGTAGAAGCTCTGAGGCCTAGTTCATTCACTTCCCCCAGAAACAACAGCATCTTTAAACCTAGGATTCCTACAAAACTTGGAGCTACCAGGGTTTTTTTTACAACTCAGGTAAATACCCTGAGTTGTTGGTTTTCCAATCTGCAACTAAAGAATAAAGATCACTGAAATAGACCATTCTTATGGTCTCTACTTCCCCCTAATCCCTTTCAAAACAAAACAGAACAGACTTCAGTGACTGTGCACATGCTTTGACTGGGGTGGGATTCTACCACCCATTCTCACATACTCACATGGACATTATCAAAGTTGGGTCAAGCAGTATGGACAATAGGAAAGCGGAATCTTTCATGTATGGATATTGGGAGCAAGAAATTCTCTTTCTGCTGAGGTTTCTAACTGGGAAAAATGTGTGTTTTTCATATGAATGACTTGAAAATAACCAGCATTTTGCAGCAACACAAGACAAAGGTAGCACCACTCTGAGAATACCCAGTCACAAGAATCAATAAATTCTCTTTTTACTTAAGATGGTTTCAACTGAGTTTCTATCACTTGTACCTGAAAAAATTCCTAACTAATAAATATATTTGTATCACATATGGCAAAAAAAACTAGTTTTTTTGGCCCAATATCAGAATGATTTCCTAATAAAACTAAGTGATATAACAGCTTTACATTTTGTTTTTCAGCAAATTCTACTGCTGTTTGGATGTTCATTTCCAAATTCTTGGCATGCACCAATATCCCACATTCAGGTCCCAAATTTTGCCTTCTGCAGTAATTACACACTCTCCACAAAGCATCAGACCACCTGATCCCACAGAAAAATGTAATACATTTCATAATAATAACAAGCTTCAAAAGATAAGCAATTAGAAAAATTTTTACTGACCAGTTTTATCCAACTTCAGTAAACTAAGCATTCTTCCCTTCTGTAATTTTATCCATTTTCTCCTAAATGGCAGCTGAAACAGCAACCAAATATTAAAAAATGAAGGCTGCTATATCTTCAGTGGGACTCAGAGAAAGTCACAGCCCAAATCACAATCTCTAAATAGAAATTAAAAAAAAATATTGGGACCAAATGGCAGAAGGTGTCAGGAGCAAGTACAAAGTTCTAGAGATATTTTAAATAGTGCAGAGTTCCCTCAAACTACATGACACGCCCTGAAAGGATCAAGGAGCTTACTTGGAAGATGTGAGTGGAATACAGGTGCCCTAAAGCAAGGCTGATGTGGGAGGAAAGGCTGAATAAGAAGCTACATAGATATGTTATCGTTTCAGAAAGCAGACAAGAAGAGTGTCATCTTGGTGATAGCTAATCAAAGCCAAGGAAACTAAATAGCTGCTAAATACATCATAGACACTGGGAGCATAGGGCTTTCCTGTGAAAACTCTGAAGACTTTCTGCTCAACAGACATGAGAAATGTAAATAGTGAGAGGAGACTTTCCTCGGTGAGATGACAAAACGGAGATGGTGAAAGTGTGTCCTAAACTTCTGATGCTTCAGCCTTCACCTCTCACCCTTAATTGATTTCAACAAATGTCTGAACCATGTATATATGCCATATCTAAAATTAGTAAAAATCAGAAAGAAATGGCATACACATAGATAAAAAAATTAATGAGTAGGACAAGAGCAATGCAAGAACCGAAAAGTTAATAAAGGAAATACCTCTAGAAGAAAGTTACCATAAATCAGAAGATAGTTTCTAATTAATCAAGCCTTCTTGGGTTCAAATGAATTGAAGAAAACATGAAGAAAAAAATTAGTAAGACTAGAGATGCGAAATAAGATCACAGACTCAGAAAAAAAAAGTGAGATAAAACAATTACAGGAATCAAATCAACATTAGAAGCAGTTTATACATATATACATACACACTTGTATTCTATATTTTGGGACATAAGAACAAACTTTAAAGAATCAAATACAAGTTGAATAAAGACTAAATAAAACAGATCAAATCATAGATATTGAAGAGAAAAGTAGACTATATGCATAATTGTTGTTACTAAATATGAGAACAGAGTGCAGTAATATATGAACATACAGCACATATTTAAAAATCCAAAGGTATTTCCATAAGCATACTTTCCTGTAAAGAAGAAAATGCTTTATTTATACATTAAAAAGGTATATTTGCATTCTAGGAAAAGTTGGTCAAGAACAATAAAATTAAGAAAAGTACTGGAAGAAGCTGAATAAATAGATAAGTTATCAACATTGGTAAAGGAGTTCATCAACATTGCTTGTAAAATAGACATGCAAAATCTTTTCTAAGTGAAGGACACCTAGTTAAAATTAAGAGACCAATCACATTGGAAAAAATCCTGACATTACAATATCTAAAACCAATGAGGGTTAACTTAGAATATGTAAATAATGTATAAGAAATGCCTTCATATTAGCAATAAAAGGTATGACCCTCAAGAAAACAAAAAAGGTAGGGGCGCCTGGGTGGTCCAGTTGGTTGGGCGTCTGCCTTCGGCTCGGGTCATGATCCTGGGGTCCTGGGATCAGGCCCCGCATCGGGCTCCCTTCTCAGCGGAGAGCCTGCTTCTCTCTCACTCCCCCTGCTTGTGTTCCCTCTCTTGCTTTGTCTCTCTCTGTCAATTAAATAAATAAATAAATCTTTAAAAAAAAAAAAAGAAAACAAAAAAGGCTAATAAGTTATGAAGTATAAGAAGTGTTTGCATATATTATAACTAGAGAAATGCAAATTAAAACAATAGTGAGAGAAGGATGTAAGAAACTTCATGTACTGTATGGGAATATGGACTGGTGTAGCTATTCCAGACAGCATCTTTTAGTATGAATTATATCTGGCATACATAAGTGTTTTGGGCCGGCAACATAGCTGCAGAAGTTTTCACAATAACTCATAAGGAGACAGTACAAAGAGGCACATTATGTCCACAATGGGGTAGCAAGAAGCTGGAGCAATATAGGTGGTAGCCATCACTGAAGGAACAGAGAAGTTACCTGTGATAGGGGCACATTATGGAAAACTCCACAGCAATACATATACAAACGTAGACCCTGCAATATAATGCTGAGTAAAAACAACTAAGAATAGTGTGAGGTCTACAGAGAAAAATTTATACAAAAAATGTGAAATACATATTTTGGAAGAAAATGCCCAAATAAATGTTTACCCATCAAATATTTTAACATATTTGGCAATTGGGAGGCAGGAAAGAAATAGGAGGGGGGTAAGTAATGAAAATGAAGTAAGGAAGGCGACTTTGAGCTAGTGAGTACGATTATCTCCACTGCTTCCGAAGGTATCTTATTACAAAATATATGTTAAAATGATGATTAATTAGTAGGAAAGAAAAACATTTTTTAAAATATTGAATTTCAAAGGTAGATGAAGAATTGTACAAAGATAATGTTCTATTCAGCAGTGGTGATTTCGTTCAGTAGTATTTCTTCATATACATGTTATAAATAATTATGTGTGTTAAATGTTGAATAAAAAATTAGAGCAGAATGGAAAAAATTGATATATCTTTGTATATTAATATAGAAAAAAGCTGTTGAGTAGTATAAAGTTGCTAAATGATTTATCTCAAACTGCATTGCATTATCACTACAAACCTACTAAAAATTACTAAAATGAAGACATTATCACTACAAACCCACTAAAAATTACTAAAATGAAGACAACATTGAGTACTGAGAAGGACATAGAGAAAGCAGAACTCTTATTTATTTTTTATAAGAATGAACCTGGGTTTACCCCAAAGATACAGATGTGGTGAAAAGAAGGGCCATCTGTACCCCAATGTTTATAGCAGCAATGGCCACGGTCGCCAAACTGTGGAAAGAACCAAGATGCCCTTCAACGGACGAATGGATAAGGAAGATGTGGTCCATCAGAAAGGATGAATACCCAACTTTTGTAGCAACATGGACGGGACTGGAAGAGATTGTGCTGAGTGAAATAAGTCAAGCAGAGAGAGTCAATTATCATATGGTTTCACTTATTTGTGGAGCATAACAAATAACACGGAGGACATGGGGAGATGGAGAGGAGAAGGGAGTTGAGGGAAATTGGAGAGGGAGATGAACCATGAGAGACTATGGACTCTGAAAAACAACCTGAGGGTTTTGAAGGGGGTGGGTGGGAGGTTGGGGGAGCCTGGTGGTGGGTATTATGGAGGGAAGGCATTGCATGGAGCACTGGGTGTGGTGCAAAAACTATGAATTCTGTTACGCTGAAAAGAAATTTTAAAAAATTTAAAAAAAAAAAGAATGAACCTTGGTATCTATCACTTCTTTAGATAACTCTTTAACAGAATCTACTAAATCTAAATACATGCATACCCTACAATTTAACAATTCCATTCCTAGGTCTATACTTAAAATATTTATATACATGTGCACCAGAAGACATGTGATGTGTAAAAACGCCCATAGAAACGCTATTTGTAATGATCTCCCGAAAAACCCAAATACCTATTAATGGTTGAATGGATGAATAAACTGTGGTTCAGTCACACAATAAAATATGAGACAGCAGTGAAAAAAACAAAGTACAACTAGCCACACTAGTGAGGATGAATTTCACAAATATAAAGTTCAGTGAAAGAAGCCATAAAAGAATAGTGTGTGACACCATTTATATAGTACACACAAACACTCTTGATAGTAGACAGCAGGAGAGCAAAGAGGAACTTCAAGGATGCTGGTAGTTTTTTTGTTTCAAGGTTTCATGGGCCCTGTGTAGTTGTGATTCTTGTTCATTTGTATGTAAAATTCAATTAAAAGTTTTTTCCAAAGACACCTTGCTAAATAGGCTTACCATCACTAACCTAAGGTTAAAAAAGAGAATAAAAAGTATTGTGAAAATATGAGAATGAGTCAAAATTTAAACATTGTTTTCACAGAAGTACAATCATGAATACTTTCAGGCATGGAAATTTAGTCTACTTTAAAATTGCTCACAAAATTTAACTCAAATGTCATCGTTGAAAATATACATGCCTCTTTTCACTTGTTATTACACTCTGTAAACAACTGCTTTTCTTGATAAAAACTATATACACTTTATGTTACCTTCCATCTTTCTTTGTATATGTGAAATGTTATTGACCAAAGAACTTCTTTGTTTTCTGTGTTTTAAAAAAAATAGGCAGGGACGCCTGGGTGGCTCAGTTGGTTAGGCGGCTGCCTTCGGCTCAGGTCATGATCCCAGCGTCCTGGGATCGAGTCCCACATCTGGCTCCTTGCTCGGCGGGGAGCCTGCTTCTCCCTCTGCCTCTGCCTGCCACTCTGTCTGCCTGTGCTCGCTCGCTCTCTCTCCCTCTGACAAATAAATAAATAAAATCTTGAAAAAAAAAATAGGCAATACTTTTTACCTGTTAGAAGTCAGGAAGATGGTCACTTCTTGGGGAAGGAACATGCATGGAGCATGGAACCTCCAGCAAGCTGGTGTTTTTTATCCATATACTGTTCATATTGGTGTATCTGCATTTATAAAAATTCGCTTTGGACATATATGCACATTTTCTGGATCTGTGCTATAATTCAATAAATATTTAGATTTTTTTTTAAGAATAGAAAAACAAGCCTTGGAGATGAGATTGGTGGAAGATGTAAAGGCTTTGGATTTTCCATATCTCTGAGCAATGTGACATATTAAAACAGCAGATTTATTTTAACTTAAAAAGGTAAATAAAATTAGATTTAAATTGGTTTAAAAAATTAAAAGCATCTTGGGCCACCTGGGTGGCTCACTCAGTTAAGCATCTGCTTTTGGCTCAGGTCATGATCCCTGGTTCCTGGGATACAGTCCTCTCTGTTTGTCCACCCCTCATCCTGCTTGTGTTCTCTCTCTCGCTATCTCTTTCTCAAATAAATAAAATCCTTAAAAAAAATTAAAAGCATCTTATGGGCATCCAGGGGATAAATCATGCAAAAAGAAAAATATGAATGACATTAGGTATTTGCACAGAATCCTATGTTAAAAATGAGTGAAATATTTATGAAGTACGTATGAAAAAGAAGCGTGACTCAAGACTTTTTATATTCAGTTAAGTTGACATTTTAGTATAAAAGAAATAAATTCATGAATATGCAAGAAACCATGGAATAGAGTCCAAAAGCCTGTCTTAAAATTTTGATTATGAAATGCAAGGGATAAAAAAATGAATCAAAATTAAGATCTCAATAACTGAGAAGCCACAGTTGGAAAGCACTGGTGGTAAAAAAAGAAACCCACTTAGCTATAAAACTAAGATTTGAAGAAAATGGAAAAAATTAGTTATGAAATTCAGTATAAATCTTAGAACCATAGAATAAATGTTAAACCTAACAAAATCAGGAAGTAATGAAAGGATGATGGAAGCACACTTCAGGATTTTTATATGAAATACATGCATGGAACATGCTTTGGACAATGAAATGAGAGTTGAAGTGATTTGTGTGATCTCTAGGCAGAAGCTTTCAGAATTATATCAATTAGCTTGATAGCTTTCCCTCTGTCCTGGTGACTAGTAGCATTCCAGATGGCCTAGATCTTGAGGTAAGAACAAGATATACTGTAGTCAGTCCATGAGTTGCCTATTAAGAATATACAACATGAGTGAGAAATAGTATAGACAAATATAATATAGTTATATAAGCCTATTATAAAACAATATTTAATTTTTTGTATTTTTATACATTCTAAATACAAATATATTTTGTATGCCTGTATTTTGCATGCATGTATTTTTTGTTTTTAAAAACAATTAGAAATACAATTGTAAGCCATTAAAATTCTATGTTTATTTTTTACCACCACTTTATCTAACTATTGGGGCATTTGGAACTATCTGAAATTTTCCATGGCATAGTTGACTTCTGAAACATTGCAGAATTAAATGAAAACATTCTGTCTCTTACAAAAACAAACAAACAAAAAACAAATAGACCATCAGTATTCTCACATTATCAAGAAAATATGATTTGAGGGACCCCTGGGTGGTTCAGTTGTTGTTTAAGCATCTGCCTTCAGCTCAGGTCATGATCCCAAGGTCCTGGGATTGAGCCCTGCATTGGGCTCTGTGCTGAGTAGGGAGCCTGCTGCTCCCTTTGCCTGCTGCTCCCCCTGCTTGTACTCTCTCCCTCTCTTTCTGAAACATAAATAAATAAAATCTTTTTAAAAAAAGAAAGAAAATCTCAGTTGACTCTCAAAGATCATCAAACACACACAGAATCTTGCTTTCAGGAGTACGAGTGAGTAAAACCCAAAACCAAAAAATTGATAATTATATGGACTTTGATATTGAAATTATCAGTCGCATAATATAAAATGAATATGTAAGTCTGAATAACCTAGAATGCAGCATGTATATAAGAGAAATAGCATATATAGAGAGAGAAGGCATCATATATCTCTAACCTGAGTACCATCAAGAGAACATATAAAAAGAAAAAGAACATTTGAAGCAATCAAGACAGAACTTTTCAGAACAAATGGAAAACAGATAGGAAGCAGGGAATGCAGAAGGGATGTAAATAAGTAAATAAAACTCCACACATAGACATATATTAATGAAATATAAGAACACCAAAGACAAAAAGAAAAACTTAAAGCTAACTGGGCTAAACTTCACAGTGAAAAGAAAGAGTTTTAAATTGAACTGAAACAAAATTCCATTACGTTGCAAAACATTAACAGAGTTAAAGAGCACCTGTGCATAATGGCAAAATGTTCACTTAATCTCTTTTAAGTTTTAAATTGTGTCTACCTAAAAACAGAGGAGGGGGGAAGAAGGGAAAGGAAGAGGCAGAGAGAGATAGAAAAGAAAATGAAATGAGAGATCTGCAAGGAGAGATTGACAAATGTATCATTTTTTGTGAAAAGTGATAATGTATCATGTCATAAAAGTAGTTTTTAAAACTTACACATTGGGATGCCTGGGTGGCTCAGTTGGTTAACCATCTGCTCAAGTCATGATCCCAGGATCCCGCATTAGGTGTCCTGCTCAGTGGGGAGCCTCTTCTCCCTCTGCCTGCTTCTCCCCTGCTTCTGCACTCTCTCGCACTCTCTGTCTCTCTGACAAATATATAAAATCTTTTAAAAATAATAAAAAAATAAAACTTACAAAAACAAAAAAACCTTACAAATACTTGATCTCATAGGGATTTCAATGTCTTATGACAGTGCCTTAAGATAACAATAACCAAGATAACTAAAATAAAACCGCACCTGGAAATACAAAAACAAACACATACGACCCCTGGATCACAGAATAAATCACTGTTAAAAATTAGGAAATACATAGAAATTTAGAAAAATGGAAATCTAGGTATCATAACTCAGAGTGTTGGGTTGAAGCAAAACAGAGGCCTAATATTCTTACATTTTAAAAAAGTATAAAAGTTAATAAACTAAAAATTCATTAGGTATCATATAGAATTAAAAGTAGAATGATAATAATCCAGCAGTAGAAGGAAATAATATAGATAACAAGATAATGAAGTTGGAAAAACAGGGATGAATAGATTAAAAGTTAATTTCTTTGAAATGACTAATAAAATGAATAAATCTCTGATAAGACTAATGAGAACTAAAAGAGAGCAACAGAATTAAACAATATGAAGAATAAAGAAGTGCATCTAAATAATGCTACGACTTGAATTTGAAGCAGACATAATATAGTCCATGATGCCATTTCTTTGAATTATGGTCCAAATTGTTCCCAACATGGTAACTTGAGTGGTACCTTGGACTTTGACTTTGTTCAAGGTCAACCTGTTATTCAGTTGTACTAGAAGGGCTCATGATGTGATATAAACAATTTTCTCAAAAGAGTCATTTTTAAAAAGTTATCATTGTTACAGAATCTGAACACCCCCTGAGAGTTAATATTGTTCTAAGATTTGTCCAGCCCATTGAAGATTTGTCATTAGCGTGACTTGGTTTTCTCTTCAAAGGCACTCTTATGTCAGCATGAGAACAATAATGGCCACTCTTTTATCTAAGCCTTGAAGTGGCTTCCATTGCCTGGTCAGGGCTGTAAAAGTTGTAAATAACTGAAGATATTGTGTCTGCTTGCACTAATTCTCTTGTGAGAACACCTAATACTGTTTTTCTAGTCTAAAACATGGTGTGAGTTGCACAAGCTAGGCAAGCATCCCTTAGTGCATGGCCATTCCTAGTCCCTATTCCTCTGACTTTTTATAAGCCAGTGACAGGGGTCACCAACAATTATATTTAGATAATGCTCGTACATTGAGCAGTTGAAACATTCATATCAACAATATTAAGAAGTCTCTGCTTCAACAAGTCATAAGTTCTACCTTTACAAGAAGAAAAAGTGGGACAAATAGAAAAATTAGTGATTTCGTGAACCCAAAAAAGACCTGGGTTTGCAGGCAAACCACCCCCCAACATCCAGTGAGGGGTAAATCTATACAGGCATGGCCCAGGTCTGTTTATCTAGACCAGAAGTCACTGGAGCCATAACTGGTTAGATTCAAATAATTTTGACAAGTTGCTAAGACTAAGTATGGCCTAGAGTGAGAAGGAGAAACTCCTGGGGCTGCAGTCCTGTAGGAAATCCTTGCATTTTTGAGGGCTTTACTTTGAGGAACACCGGAGTCTCACAGTGAAGAGACCAGAAAGATTTTTTCCTCTTAGATCTACAGAAGAAGAGAGAAATACCTCTGAAATGTGCTGAGTCTTTTCCATAACAAAGGTCCACTCTCCAGAGCAAAGACTACCAGAGCCTTGTTCCAGAGTCCTGGGGGAAAAGACATTCCTCTCACTCCAGGCCCATTTACTCTTCCTGCCTCACCTTGAGAGGGAAGATTTGAAAAAAACAAAGAAAGAAACAAACAAAACCTCCTGTGCAGGTAACAGGCCCAAGATCCAAGACCACTGTAAGAATGAAATTTAACTGGAAGACTATAGAATGACCCCTTCCTCCTCCATTTGATTACAGATTAAAAAGCTGCAAGACACAGACTTTTTCTGAAGAAAAGTATGTAGGGAAGCAGAAAGTCCAGAAAGGAGACAACAGTAAGGACACTAAAGAAATTTGAATTCTCTGGCACCTATAGCTTCAGCAAACATGAAACAAAGCCCAGCTCCTAATCTGTCACATCCAGCCTCACAGCAGACACCTATTTACTTCAGTTCCTATCCTCTGATATAACCTGTGGCATTCAACAAAAAATTGACAGATATACAAAAGACAACAAAAAACAGTCTGAAGAGACAGAGTGAACCAAACATCAGCTATGACACAGTTGTTGGAATTATCAGACAGAATATTTAAAATAACTATGATTAATATATTAAGGGTTTGTCAACTATGCCTCCAGACATCTTTTTTAAAATTTTATTTTATTTTTTCAGTGCTCCAATATTCATTGTTTATGCACCACACCCAGTGGTCCATGCAATACGTGCCCTCCTTAATACCCACCATCAGCTCTCCCAACACCCCACCGCCCTCCCCTCCAAAACCTTCAGTTTGTTTCTCAGAGTCCACAGTCTCTCGTGGTTTGTCTCACCCTCCAATTTCCCCCAACTCACTTCTCCTCTTCTTCACCCAATGCCGTCCGTGTTATTTTTAATTCTCCACAAGTGAGTGAGACCATATGATAATTGAATCCCTCTGCTTGACTTATTTCACTCAGCATAATCTCCTCCAGTGCCGTCCATGTTCATACAAAAGTTGGGTATTCATCCTTTCTGATGGAGGCATAATACTCCATTGTATACATGGACCATATCTTCTTTATCCATTTGTCTGTTGAAGGGCATCTTGGCTCTTTCCACAGTTTGGCAACTGTAGTCATTGCTGCTATGAACATTGGGGTACAGATGGCCCTTCTTTTCACTATGTCTGTATCTTTGGGTAAACACTCAGTAGTGCAATTGCAGGGTCATAGGGTAGCTCTATTTTTAATTTCATCATGGAATCTCCACACTGTTTTCCAAAGTGGCTGCACCAACTTGCATTCCCACCAACAGTGTAAGAGGGTTCACCTTTCTCCACATCCTCTCGAACACTTGTTGTTTACCATCTTGTTAATTTTGGCCATTCTAACTGGTATAAGGTGGTATCTTATATCTAGTAACAAGATTGAAGCAGTGATCAAAAACCTCCCAAAAAACAAGAGCCTAGGACATGATGGATTCCCTGGGGAATTCTACCAAACATTCAAAGAAGAAATAATACCTGTTCTCCTGAAGCTGTTTCAAACAATAGAAACAGAAGGAGAACTTCCAGACTCTTTCTCTGAAGCCAGCATTACCATGATCCCCAAATCAGGCAAAGACCCCATGAAAAAGGGGAATTTCAGACCAATATTCCTGATGAATATGGATGCCAAGATTCTCAACAAGATCCTCGCTAATAGGATAGTACATTGCCTGGGTGGCTCAGTGGGTTAAGCCTCTGCCTTCAGCTCAGGTCATGATCTCAGGGTTCGGGCATCGAGCCCCGCATCGGGCTCTCTGCTCGGCAGGGAGCCTGCTTCCTCCTCTCTCTCTCTCTCTCTCTCTCTGCCTGCCTCTCTGCCTGCTTGTGATCTCTGTCTGTCAAATAAATTAAAAATAAAAAATATTTAAAAAAAAATTATCCACCATGACCAGGTGGGATTTAATCCTGGGATACAAGGGTGATTCAACATGTGCAAATCAATCAATGTGATAGAACAAATCAATAAGAGAAAAGAGAAGAACCACATGGTTCTCTCAATTGATGCAGAAAAAGCATTTGACAAGATACAGTATCCGTTCCTGATTAAAACGCTTCAAAGTATAGGGATAGAGGAAACATTCCTCAACTTCATAAAATCTATGAAAAACACATAGCAAATATCATTCTCAATGGGGAAAAAACTGACAGCCTTCCCATTGAGATCAGGAACATGACAAGGATGTCCATTCTCATCACTGCTGTTCAACATACTACTAGAAGTCCCAGGAACAGCAATCAGACAACAAAAAGAAATAAAAATAAAAGGTATTCAAATTTGCAATGAAGAAGTCAAACTCTCTCTCTTCACAGATGATATGATACTTTATATGGAAAACCCAAAGACTCCACACCCAAACTACTAGAACTCATACAGCAATTCAGTAATGTGTCAGGATACAAGATCAATGCACAGAAATCAGTTGCTTTCTTTTTTTTTTTAAGATTTTATTTATTTATTTGACAGACAGAGACCACAGGTAGGCAGAGAGGCAGGCAGAGAGAGAGGAAGGGAAGCAAGCTCCCTGCTGAGCAGAGAGCTGCATGCAGGGCTCAATCCCATGACCCTGAGATCATGACCTGAGCCAAAGGCAGAGGCCTTAACCCACTGAGCCACCCAGCCACCCTGAAATCAGTTGCCTTCTTATGCACTAACAATGAAAATATAGAAAGGGAAATTAGAGAATCGATTCCATTTACTATAGCACCAAGAACCATAAGATGCTTGGGAAAAACCTAACCAAAGAAGTAAACAATCTGTACTCAAAAAACTGCAGAACACTCGGGAAAGAAATTGAAGAAGACACAAAAAGATGGGAAAACATTCCATGCTCACGGATCAGAAGAATGAGCATTGTTAAAATGTCTATACTGCCTAGAGCAATCTATACTTTCAATGCCATCCTGATCAAAATTCCACCAATGTTTTTAAAGTGCTGGAACAAACAATCCTAAAATTTGTATGGAACCAGAAGAGATCCCGAATTGCTAAGGAAATGTTGAAGAAAAACAAAAGTGGGGGCATCATGTTGCCTGATTTCAAACTTTACTACAAAGCTGTGATCACCAAGACAGCATGGTACTAGCACAAAAACAGACACATAGACCAGTGGAACAGAGTAGAGAGCCCAGATATGGACCCACAACTCCAAATATCTTTTTTAAATCTTAAGAGCTTCAATGGGAAAAAAATGGGCAACATGCAAAGACAGATGGGAGGAAGGAGATAAAGATTCTGAGAAAAAAATCCAAAGGAAATGTTACAAATCAGAAATGAAAAAATGCCTTCAGTGTTCTACTCACTAGACTGAACATGGCCAAGGAAAGAACCAGTGAGTAGTAAATAAGTCGACAGACACTTTCCAAACTAAAATTCAAAGAGAAAATAATAATAATTAAACAGAACAGAACCTCTAGGAACTCTAGGAAAATTCCAAAAGGAGTCAAATATGTGTAATTAGGATATCAGAAGGAGAAGAAATGTAGAAAGGAACAAAAGACATACTTAAAATATCAATGGCCAAGAATTTTCAAAAATTAATAATAGACTCCAAACCACAGATCCAGGAAGCTTAGATAACATGAAGCAGAATAAATTCCAAAAAATTATTCCTAAGCATATCACTTCAAACTTCAGAAAACCAAAGATACAACAAAATCTTAAATTCTATATAGAGAAAACCACCTTATCTATTAGAGGAACAAAGATAAGAATTACAGCCAACTTTTCATCAGAAACTATAAAAGCAAGAAGTACAGTGCAATAAGGCATTGAAAGAACAATCTAATGACCTAGAATTCTATATCCAGCAAAATTGACTCTCATGAGTAAAAAGGAAATAATTTTCTTAAAGAACAACTGAGGGATTTCATCACAGATAGACCTGCCTTATAAGGAATGTTAAAAGATTTTCCTTAGACAACAGAAAAATAATATAGATCAGAAGCTAGGATCTATATCAATAAAGAAAAAAACTTCAAAGTAAGAAATGAAGGTAAAATAAAATCTATTTTTTTTCTTTTTTAGTTACTCAACTATATAGGCTGGCAAACAAACAAACAAACAAAAAACCAGCAAGTACAGTTGAGACACAAAATACAAAATAATAACCATGTAAAGACTGGTGTCTACAAATTCAAGAATGTTTGAAGTCTTCCCCTGAGAGGCAAGTAGTGGATCAAGCCCTATAGCTGGTTCTTATCCCCACTTATTCCCTCTTTAATTCTTTGAGGGGCAGTCCAGGTTTTGGCATCAAACTACTACTTGGCTGCTATAGATCTACTTGTCTCCTATTTCATCAATTTCTTGGCTGACAGCCATAGAGCATTTACCTTTCTACAGTTTTTCTCCAGATCCCAAAGGACCTGGACTCATCTCTGCTCCAAGCCATCTAAAAGTGGGGGTTTTCTTTTTGTACAAATCCAGCTCTTTTTCAAATGACCTGTTTGCTTTATGGATTTTAGAGGCTAATAAACTCTTCTGCTCTTTTCCATTCTCCCTGGGGCCTGCATCAGGCAGTTCTGAAGTCTTGGTAAGTGCTGAGTTAGTGAACTCCATGTTGTTCTGCCTCCTCCTAAACCCTGAATAGAATTCCCAGCAATTTCTCTGAAAGACCAGGATTGGTGGACACCCTACCCATTCTTGATTACTGGCTACCTGGTAACTGGTCTTCCTGGCAATCTGTCATTACCTCGAGCTAGGAAAACTTCAATTTAGTCCAATTAAACTCCTGCTTCCAAAAACACATAGTACCAGGACAAGTAGGGTGTGTCCCATATTAAGAGGCAACGATGAAACAAGGGAGTCACAGACAAATGCCATTAGTGCCTTATAGTATGTATATAGCATGGAATTTATTGGGGGCCTGAGAGTAGATTTGCAAGCAGAGAAGTAGTGGATCACATAAGTCTCCTGAATATTCATTGCTCTACAACATAAGTCGAGTATAGACTCCAAAAGAGAAAGGACTATTCAGTTGAGATTCCTCAAGGAAGAACGTGTCCTACTTCCATTGCATGTTTCATATTTGTAGGTTAGCCTAATGGGGCTAAAGAACATCTTCTTTCTCTAAATAAAAGAAATGAGTCAAAGAATCTCAGAACCTGGAAGAAATACTAATGGTGTGTACCTGGAAGACCACAGTCTGCACACCAAAACCCCTAGAACAGCATGAAAATACCAAAGAAGTCACAAGCTTTGATTCTCCACAGAATGTCTTGGTCCAGCTGAGTCAGCTCTCTGCTTTTTGATCTCAGTGGAGAAGCAGATGAACCTTTAGGATCAGCCAGACTAGTTTCTCATCAAAAATGAGAATTGACAAGTTAAATCTGTAAGGGCTATGAAAGAGTACATTCCCGGGACTTCATTGAGGGGAGTTACCCTACCAGGAAATAATGACTAAGGCAGTGTGGTTTTATTATTTTATTTATTTTATTTTTATTATTTTGTTATTTACTCATATGGGAATGAATGAGTAAATTGGCCACTGGAACAAAATTCACAGCTTAAAGAGAGAACTATCCATGATTATAAACTGCACTTACGTTACAAGAAGCTGCCTTTCTATAAATAATGCTGATCCCTTTATCCTTAAGGAAGATAATCAACTGGGATGTCACCCCCATGAAGCGCACACACACACACACACACACACACACACGCACAGTCAATGGTGGTGACTGGTCTTCCTGAATTCACAACCACAAACTTCAACTTAGTCCTTAATGCTGCCCCAAAATCATACATTTCCACAGTACTTGTGTATTTTCACATTTTTAGACAACCATTTCAAAGTTCCACTTTCTCTTTCAAATGTCCAATTCCTTCTGCTTTATCTTTAATCTGAGCTAGGGTCCATGATTCTACTTCTTTGAAAAAACTGAAGCAACAAACAAAAATGTCCACATTCCCACCATTGCATCTGTCTTATCCAGCCATTAGCAACCCCCAATTCCTGCTCTCTTCCTTCCCTCCTTTGACTATAAACTACCTCTGCACCTACCTAGAGCCAGTCCTTCTCTTTGTGGAGTCAGTTCCATCTGGTCTTTCCATTAAGAACATCACTTTTATTTGACTATGTTCTATGATATACTGGGTCCTCCCTACCAGCTTGTATTTTATCTCCTCAATCTTATGAAAAGAAGAAACAAAAGTAAGTGTTATCTTCATGTCTCCCTACCTCAAGTTTTACCTATTTATTTATGTCCTATTTATAGCAAAAGTCATGGACAATATTCAATGTCATCACTTCATTTTTTAACCCCATTCCAGGAAGATTTTACTCCTTCTGTACCACCAAAAATTATTTTGGTCAAGGTCATCAATGATTCTATAGTTGCTAAATCCAATGATTTTTTTTAAGGATAAATCCCAACTTTTCAGTTGCTTAGGCCAAAAAACTATAGAGCATTTTTGAGTCCTATTTTCCAATTACTCACTATATCTGTTTGACTAGGAATTTGAGTGATGCTTACCTTAAAATTGTATCAAGACTCCTACTGTATCTCAGGTGCCTGAGTGGCTCAATTGCTTAAGCATCTGCCTTGGGCTCAGGTCATGATCTAGAGTCCCAGGTTTGAGTCCCCCATCAGGCTTCCTACTTGGCAGGGAGTCTGCTTCTCCCTCTGCACCTACCCCTCCTCATGCACTCTCTCTCCCCCTCTCTCTTTATCACAAAAATAAATAAATGAATAAATAATCTAGGAAAGGAAAAGAGAAGAATCATATCACTTCTCAGGACTTCTAGTGCTAGCATTCTGGTCTGATCTACCATTAGCACTCAGTTTCCTTTACTTCACTTTTCCTTTACTTCTTTCCTTGATTTGCCATAGCCTTTTCTCAAAACAACAGCCAGAGAAGCCTTAAAAATATAAGTAAGATAATGCCATTCTTTTCCATTGCTTAAGGTGCTACAATAATTCCCCATTTACTCAGAGTAAAAGTCAGTGTTATTATTAAGGTCTTTAAGGCCCCAGAGGATGTTGTTCCCTCTCTGAATGTATGTCTTACTACTGTCTTCCTCCACATTCCTGCTTCAGGGTACATCCTGGTTTTTCTGCCCAGACATATGCATGAATTTTTCTCTCTTCTTCAAGCCTTGCTCAAATGCTATTTTTTCAGTGAGGCTTAATCTGACTGACCTATTTAAAACTTGAACTTATACCTGACTGATAA
Source organism: Mellivora capensis (assembly GCA_004024625.1). Taxonomy (NCBI): domain Eukaryota; kingdom Metazoa; phylum Chordata; class Mammalia; order Carnivora; family Mustelidae; genus Mellivora; species Mellivora capensis. Next base: position 3,166 of record PISX010013364.1, on the reverse strand, counting down.
ATATCAAAAACTGATAAGGATGTAGAGCAACTAGTACTTTCATAACTGTACAGCCATTTTGGAAAGCAATTTAGCAGATTCTTATAAACTTAAGGAAACACGTATGATAGGAACTAGCAATTCTACCCCTAGGTATTTACCCTAGAAAGAGAGATTCTTATGTCCACACAAAGATCTGTATACAAATGATTTAGGAACTTTATTAATAATCTCCAGAAACAGAAAATAACCTAAATGTTTGCCAACTGGTAAGTGAGAAACACACTGTGATATATCTATTCACCTGAATGCTACTCAGCAATAAAAACAAATGGACCACTGGTCTGTGCAACATTGTTACTAAAACTCGAGCTCTACAGCTCACCTCTGAAAAGACAATACTCAAGAGACAAGTGTTGATTGGAAAGGAAAGGTTGCTTTACTCAGAAGGCCAGCAACAAGGAAAACAGCTGAAGGACATCCAAAGATCACCTCTGAAGTTCCAGGTTAAGGAGCAGGTTTTTAAAAGGGGAAATTAGGGTAGGAGGCTACATACATATTGATGAAAACAGGCAGAAAACTTAGGACTAATCCTAATGCAGAAGACAGAGCATGTGCATTGAGCAAACATAGATGTAACCTACATCTCATGTTCATTTTCAGAAGAAGACTTAACAATGGAAGGAGGCTAAATTCAGCCCCTGACATGAGGCAGTTACAGGACAAAGAGAAGTTCTTAGAGGCCTGTTCTGAGAGCAGGTATAAACTGGATGGAGTCTTGGACTCATTATCTTGGATAAGGAATGCAAGACCTTGCTTGTTCATAGGCTGGAATCATATTAGGTGACCCTGAATCTAGACTTCTGGAGAGATATCTAGTGGCTGTTTTATTACCTAATAGCTGATTAGGAGAAAACAGTTTTCTGAAAAATAAGTTTAAACTTTCTGCTAGTTATAACCACCTTAACCCTATAGGGCATGGTTTCAGCACCATGGATGAATCACAAAATCACTCTTCTAAATGAAAAAAAACTTGAAACTAATGACTATATATGTTACAATTTTATTTATAGAAAATTTAGGCAAAAAGAAAACTATAAGGACAGTATTAAAATTCATATTTTAGAAAGAATGGAAATGAAAGTGTGCTGAACACAAAAGGACACTAAGGAACACTTTTGGTGATGGAAATATTCTATCTTGATTATAGTGGTAGTTATATGACAACATTTCCCAAACTTCGTCGAACCGTATACTAAAATAGCGTGAATTTTACTGCCTACAAATCATACTGAAATAAACATCTGTGTCAAAAGATAAAGTTGGTTTTTGGCAAATATTAGTGTAATTAACAACTTTCTGACAATATTGATCAAACAAGAGAACACACATGCAATGTTGAGAATGAAAAAAAGGAACATGACTACAGCTACAGCTATAACTGACATGATGACAGTAATATATAAACATTTCTGACAGAAAATTTACAAAAATAAACAAAATTGATAAAGCTGACTCAAGAATCTAGAGGAAGCCACAGTGGCCCAGTAACTATTAAGATACTTGAATCTGCAGTTAAAACTCAACCAATATAAAAAACAAGGTCCAGATGATTTTAGAGCAAATTATACCCCATTTCCAAGGGATAGATAATTCCAATTTTATACAGTTTCCCAGAGAATACAAAAAAAAAGGGACAATTCCAACATTCACTTTGAAAAGCCGGTGTAACTTACTATCTAAATTAGATGTGGGTATTATGAGGAAGAGATATTATAGGCTGATATCAGTTGTGAAAACAAAAAAAAGGCAAACCAGCTCAACGACATTAATCAAAGTGAACATGAGTAATTTGAATTTATTCCAGCAATATAAGGTTGTACTAATATTATAGAATTTTTTAAATTTATAAATATGTAGCAGATTAAAGGGAGGAAACTGTGTAATAAACTAAATAAATGAAAAAAAAAGTGATAAAAAGCTAACACCTATTAATGGTAGAAAAAGTCATTAAAAAGAGCAAGCAATATATGAAACCTTCCTCATTGTAGGAGAGTAGCAAACATTCTTAATCAGAATACTGATATCATTCTCCTTACCATCAGAAAAAAAAGAAAAAAGAATATCTGTACTCAGCTTTTATCAATGTTGTCCTGAAAACCTGCGCCAATGCAGCAGATTTAGAAAATGTAATTTTAGAAATTACATAAATTAGCAATGCATAAATACAAGAAAAGTTGCTAAAGATATATATAGATAAAATGATTAAAGTTTTTAGAAGAATTTAAGGAAAGCCAAAAGGGGGTTATACCATATTTGTGCAAATGAAAGAAATGTACATTGATCTATACGTTAAGTGTAGTTTCACAAATTTCCTAACAACTGGTTCAGGCAGATTCAAATTATAGGAGGAACAAAGATTCTAGAATATTTTGGAATAAAATGGGGAAATTATTTTATCTAATATCAAGATCTATCAGAAAGTTGTGATAACTAAATAAGTAAGGTATTGCCAGTGGGAAGACAAAAATTAATCATTGGACCATTGCATGCTACATCAAAAACTAATTATGTACTATGTGTTGGCTAACTAAACATCATAAAAAAGTAAAAATAAAATAAAATTCAGTGTCCTGCAAGTGACCATTTACATACACAAATATGATACAATGAAGGTGGCATTCTCCATCGATGTGACAAGGAATATCTTGTACATAAATGATGTTAGGAAAATTGGTTATATTGGAAAAATCATACTGGATTTTACTTCACACTATCTACAAAAACTCAGTTCTAGATAGACATAAACATGAAAGGTGTATTTTTTTTTAACATTTTAAATTTTTATTTTTTATAAACATATTTTTATCCCCAGGGGTACATGTCTGTGAATCGCCATGTTTACACACTTCACAGCACTAACCATAGCACATACCCTCCCCAATGTCCATTACCCCACCCCCCTTTCCCGACCCCCGACCCCCAGTGACCCTCAGTTTGTTTTGTGAGATTAAGAGTCACTTATGGTTTGTCTCCCTCCCAATCCCATCTTGTTTCTTTTCTTCTTTTTCTACCCCCCTAGTCCCCCATGTTGCATCTCCACTTCCTCATATCAGGGATATCATATGATAGTTGTCTTTCTCTGATTGACTTATTTCACTAAGCATGATACCCTCTAGTTCCATCC